>QNGE01006231.1:0-33889 GCA_008508345.1 Paragonimus westermani | reverse complement strand
GCTCGTTTCATACGGACGCGACCAACGTGGATTCAGCATATCGACAGACGTTGTGAGAAGACTGAGCAGTCCTCGAATAAAAACTAGACGTCCCGGATCAGCAGCCCAGCAGTACAGACAAATGCCTACAAAAAACAACTGTTTGGAAAAAAACAAGAAAAGTAAAGTAATCGCGCAATCATCTTTCACTTTACACGGACCTCTCCAGTTGCATTTCCACAGGCTTCGTAGTGTTAGGACACATTGTGATCCTCAGTATCCTTGTGGCTTTCCACAAATTTTGTTTTTCATTATTGACCAGTATGTACTTNCAGTATCCTTGTGGCTTTCCACAAATTTTGTTTTTCATTATTGACCAGTATGTACTTTCCTTTTTCCCCCTAACCGGCGTAAAGATTCCACATATATTTTCGGGAATATTCAAATGGATTAATGGCGAGATTACTCGACAATTCCTCTTATCCGAGCCTAATTCACGTTTTCTGGCATAAAATTAACCATAAGTCCAGTGCTAACCTTTTGAATTGCAAATTTATGTAATCACTCAGCATTTTCACTGCATTTCGCAGATTTTAATAACTGCTTTCTCACAAGCGTGTATCTCAAATTTTCCTCAGGGATAGCGCAAATCTCCTTCTCACCATGTCTGCTTTGTTACTACATTCACACGGCGGGAGTTCTGTACTAATATCAATGACGGTGTGCTTCATTAGTGACCCCACAACGTGTACGCTGGGTACGCTTTCCTTTGCGTGTTCCTAAGAGTTGCGTTCAGAAATATACCATTATTAGTATTATTATCTTGAGTCCACACACTACAGCGCTCTATCAAAGCTGAGGAGTTCAAACGTTTCTTGGCCACATGAAAGTGAATTGACCGAAACATGTTCCTACAAGCAAACGGTACCAAGATTTAACCATACATCAATGTCAACATTCACGGAGAAATGGTTTGTCACGCGCGTAACTTCAGTGGTAGTGTCAGATTGTAAGAAAGGCTAGTAATCGGCACAGAGAATTCCAACGTATGGAGACGAATGAATGAGAAGGGAATAAATAGAACATGGGACGTGGCCATCAACGTTCTATTAACATATAACAATCATCAAACATTCACGCCAGCAGCTACTTCAACACCGGACCTGGAAACCAGCACGGTTTCCCAACACTCATGTAGTAGTGGGTTGAGTGTGTGTCGTGAACTGTTTCCCTTGCACCTGAACCTTACTCACTGACGATGACACTATTCTCTGCTCCACCAATGAGACGTATGGATCCTATGTCTTTCTTGACCGTGCCGCTCTCTGTTCTCAAGTATACCTCACGAATGTGATTGTCGGCACCCCTTACTACTTTGCTCATCACGGCTTTGGGCCAAACGCTTACGAGCTGGAGCCTCCAGTCAGTAGCACAAGGTCACCAAACTTCACATCGTTTAGGGTGACAGGCTTTAGCCGGGCTAGCCTACCCTGTCGGCCTTGAGAGCGTTCCGTAAAGCCCTCACCAAAGGCGATGTGTTTCTCTAGTCGGACGATGGATTCTCAAGCCAAGTCCAATTCTAACTTACGCAAAGGACCTACAATGACGGAACACCGGCGACCGGCCTTCTTGAAACGTACTAACCACGATACCGCACGGAGTAGGCCATACCAGCGAAAGTTACGTGAAACAAGCTCCACGTATCATGGCGCGCTACGAACACTGGCTACTGCCAACACCTCCGTTAACTCAAGTTCCTCAGCTTGAATCGGCTTGAGTGACTTGTCCGGTGGCCGCGAATCCTCGAGTCTCCATAGAAAGACTGGACCACTTAGCCACGTGCACATTTCTTGAGAACTAGTATCACAGGATCCTCGCGAGGCTGTCTGCCTGGTTTAACTCGAACGGAACGTGTCGCTGTCGACAGTCCTTGGTATAGTCACGAATTAGTTGGACACGGTTGGCTACAAATATATTCTAAGACGATGACGGAGTCTCTTGAAGTGTGATGTTGTCGGAGTTTGGCTTGAGTAGACGTGGTATAAACAGCATAAGATCAGCCGCCAACACCGTGGCTGTGAGTTCCAGCCGTGAGTTCGACTGGCCCTCCTTACTAACCCAAAAACAAGTAGTTTATCACATCAGGCACGTAAGACATGCTTCTCTGAGTTCTCGGAAGGAGTGCAGTCTAAAACTGACCCAAGTTATGGCGGATTATTTTCAGGAGCAAATTTCTCTTCACGCGGAATTGAAGGCTAAGCACGCGGCGATCGCTGTTCCGAAAAAGAGCCTCACAGTTGGGTCGACAGTTATCATCCTACGTCTAGTAATTGGAACACTTAATTCAAATAATGTATTTCCATGCTGAAACTGTGTAGATGTCTGGTAACGTTGACACAGGAAACCAAAATGCACTCATTCTAGAGATATTCTTTCAGGAGTACATATCTTGGCTGTCTCGTAGCCCCGAGGGGTATTTGGGAGTTTGGGACACCCCAGTAGTCATTAAATCGGCCAGATTAGTGGTTAAGGTGTTCAGAATGTCAGGCGGATCTTTGTATCCTTCAGTGCAAGCAACTGACTTCTTCGCAGACACTGAAAGCAGACAGTCTTCTGTTATCTTTCTGGATATATCAGGGGACTGCACGTACAGGCGAGACGCTTTTGGAAAAGGAGTTTCCCGCCACTTGTGTGGTTAATTTATGTCAGTGGGACCCGTCTATCCTAAGGAGCGTTCACTCAGTCCCGCCCGTAAGTGAGACATCCCTTTGAAGTTCAGCTCCACAAAGCTAATCCGGGCCTCGGTCATCCTCCTTTCGTGGCTGTAGCATGAAACTCAATGCGATGCTCTGCAAACTCCCGCCACTCGCTGCTAAGTTTGCTGTCATTCTTGTATCAAAAGTTGAGGCTCGACCCTTGCGTTAGTTATTCGGGTATTTTCATCGTGTGAAAACTTCACTCGGACTGAGAACCCGAGGGGACTGCGAGTTCATCAGGTTGCTTCTGTTCCCAAAGCTATACACTTCATCCCCTTCAGCCCTGCAGGTTGCCCCCAATTCAACAGAACACCGTAACCGTCTTACTTGCCTCGCATCCTCAAAATCTTACTTCAGCACTTTCATTACTCGGATGGCATCATTGGTTGCACTCTCTCTTCCTTGGAAGATTCGAGCGGATGGTATCCAAATGTTCACAAGCCTGAGCAGCCCTACCACCTGTGGTTTGGCCTTGGTGGCTATCAACTGGAACTTTTGTTCCAACTCCCTCATGTGTACCGAATAATCCTGGCCCTTGCACACTCTTTCGAATTTGTATCGTCATGTGGCTAGTGCTCACTTTTTCCGTTTAAGCGGTTTCTCCCGTTTTGCCGATCCGACAACCAGTTTCAGGTCTCCCGCTACATACCACTTCCGTGCCTGATGCGTTCTCAGAGATTCGACTGTCAACTGAAACCTCTGAACCCCCAGTTTTTTGTGAACTTCACGTATCTTATTTCGCCTGTTGCGCTGAATCAGTGACTTCATAAATACAACTGCATCCTTACCGGGCACTCACGGTTTGGCCGAGATGCCATAAGCTCTCTTCTTCGACCGCAGTATTTTTCTGACGCAATTCACACCGCTGTTTCATCCGGAATAAGACGTTGTGTATGTTTTGGTCTGGTAAGAGCTGCTGAATGACCTAAATGAATGCGGGCCTACGCTGCGGAGCTATCGGTGACTAAAAGTTCAATCGACACTGTAATGAAGTTACGAAATCCACGCAAGTTACAACTGAATGCTGGATTAACCATTTCGGTTTCCATATGTTGGCCGGAAATGACATAGGTTTCAAGCGTTCCACTACAAAACGAGAGAACATTAACAATGCCCAAGTGCCTAATCACAGACTTCAGAGTAGTGGTTTTGAGGTTCGGTGGATGTTTGCTCTTACGTGCGAGAGCAAGTTGGGTTGTATCAATCTAAACTGTAATTCGGTACTACTTGCTTCTTTTGAAAGTTGACCTGAGTTACCACTGGCGTTTTGGAATTACATCGGGTTCATCATCCTCTTATGATAGATGACTGCAATAGGCCTGAGACGAACATGACGTCAGTGTCCCACTTGAGTTGTGAAGACAGAATTTGGGCTTTGTGGTAGAGGACGCTACAACGGGAAGTGTGAAAATAACATGCCAGCATCCGATGCGGCATTGACATGGTCAGATTTCACTTGTATTTGACCTAGTGGTAACTACTAAGTGTTCAAACCACCACTTAAACCCGCTGACCACATCTCGGTAGCACTACATCTTCTCTACTACTGTCTGCAACAGCCGGAAAGAAAGATCAAAACCCTGAACCCCAGTCGAATGGGCTTTGTTGGTCAGTAAGACTATCTCATTCCGCTCGTTAATGAACATAACTACAAAAACCAAATCTGCTACACGTTCTGAGACGCAATCTGAAAGACGGTCGATGTATTAATGTATCGAATACTGTGTGTTTTCTCTTCTCGCTCATCTACTTCGCGTAAAATCCGTGGTTTTCTAAGCGACTGTTCCAGCTCGTTTGCCAAGCGTAATGCCACGGAAAACTCGGGAGCCTAGAACACTTTCTGCATCATACGCGTAGATGTATGCGGAGAATCTGTGAGCCCACTAGACTAGTGCAAAGAAGGTCACTGCTGAGAGTTTATACAACAAAACCTCCTGCTTAAGCATGCAAGTAGATCAACCAAAGAGAATTCGGGCTTTATTTACGGTGACCGCTAGGTGATGCGACTTAGCCTGACTCCGTGGTCGGCGCCGGGCTCTTCAAGACATAACATTTGACGGCGTAGAATGTGACACTGCTGAACTGGCATCTTAATCCAACACTGCATAACACTTCACGTGTGGCTTTGCTGCACCAGGCAAACAAGATCCATCAATCAGGGTTAATTCGCACAGAACGATGAGCCGAGACGAAGTTCACCTCCAGGTTCTAAAAGAAGTGGCTGTTGATTCGGTATAGTTCATCCGTGTACCTCCTAAGCGGACACTCCGAAGTAGATTGTTTCTCAGTTCATAGAAAGAAGTCACGTTCACACATATCTTCAAGGCCGGTGACCGACACTCCCCTGTCAGCTTTCACCCAACCAGCCCTACTAAAACTTCGCGGAAGATAACAAATCGTCTGTTAAATCGAGCCATCTATGATATTCCCATCAGAGAATAGTTCGTTTCCTTATAGCCAGGCTGGCTGCTCTCCAAGCCGATCATCCGTAGCAAACTTGCATATCGTTGTGGATAACCTAACAAGAGCCAAAGACAACAGTCTCATCTGAAATGCTTTCTTTCCGATTTCTCAAATGACTTCCGCCCCGTAATTGCCCAGCCCTTCCAGGCGCAGACCAGGTGTGTCGCATCCGGCCTGAGGGCTTCCGCCAGTGGAATTTCAAATGATAAAACCACGCCAAATATTTTGTTATCTTCCATGATCGGTGCAATCTTTCTTAAGATGACCAGCAACGTTCACAAGTTAACATCAGCTATTGAAAAACAGATTGAGAATAACGCAATGTTATGGGCGAGAGTATTACAACTAACTCGTAAAGTTGTTATTCTCGATATGTTTATCAATAACATGTTAAACACGACGCCCAAACTGTTCAACTTCTTTCATACTAAATTTGGCGCAGTTATTTTATGACATCAACTATCTCAAGGATTTTGCTTCCACCAGCACAACTTTGGTGTTCCCGATATATATATATTTATATATCACGGTAAAAAACCCAAACTTCGGTGTGCTCAGGATCGAGCTTCACACAACTAAACGCTGGTAAAACGTTTGCAATCTCCTGATAAATAACTGTGTATGCGCACATGGCGGTGACTCGACAAATTTCTTTGGGAGTCAGAGTACGTAGAGCATTCCGGACGTTATGCTGATTGCTGGGAAAATAAACCGGCGCCCGGATATCTCATAGCCCATATTTTGTGTACTATCACAAGTTGGCAATAGAAATTGGTTCGTCATCCTCGGAATGGCGAGACGAATCTCCTGCAGCTGGAACGTAAAGGCGTTTCGAACTTTTCATGTAGTATAAGTGAGAGCACTTTTACAGCATATCACTCATGTCGTCAACGCTGACTTCAAAAAAACTATACTGACCACTGAACGTTTTCAGCGAGAAAATACTAGGCTGGCTGTGGGTCGAAAACACGATCTGTGTGAATCATGAGTCGAACTAACTGACTTGCACCCACTTAAATCACGACGACTCCGCGGCGCCTTACTTCTCGCACACGTTCTGTCTTGCTTCGAGTGGAGCAATCGCCCACAGTGGAGGTCAACCATGTTTGTCAGAGCTATGACTAGAATCTTTACGTATTTCGTGTGCGTACTGCGAAGACCGATGCCCAAAGTCGATTGTGCGAGAGTGGGGACATCGTGACAACTGAAAAGAAAAACAACAAGCAACTAATAGACGTGCAGCTACTGAACATAGGGACGGCGACAGAAAACCAGTCGCACGGACTGAGAGTGTAAGGAGAGCGGGGCTTGATGGAGACCCATCAAATCTGATGGAGAGCGTGCCTTTGTTAGCAACCGCATACAGATCAAACTCATCAAACCGTCTGTCACCAACGACGGGAAACTCGTTTTTGCCAGGGGTCCAATCCCAATATTTTCGTGCGACAAACGAAAAATGCCCAGCCAGGTCGAGGCACAGAGTGAAGTCTAGCAGACCATCAAAGCAGGAGCAATAAAAATATCCAACAAACCACCCTGCAGGTCACTGCTTTTATTGAGTGTTCCAATACCCTCAACAAAGTCAACCGACAGGCAATAAACTACCTCGCAGGGAACAACGTCATCACCTTACCAGCTGGTATAGGACGAGTGAGGGTCATCTTTGGTAAGGCAGACCACATGAAGAAGGTAGTCCAGCCGTTCAACGACACAATTACCCCTCACATGCTCCGCATAAATCTGACCTAAAAATCAAACGACAAAATCAACGCGGTGCCAGGGAAACTGGTGTTAACTCATGAAATAGCCAAACGGGAACGTCGAAAAGTGCGGCCGAATGATGCGACCATCAATCATTATCTGCGGACTTTCAAAATTGCACGGGGATTCCACCCCACTGCGACCGATTGATCTCCATCGGGAGCAGCAACACGTACTTCATCCAAAGATGTCAAAGCAACTGCGATTTCTTATTGACGAATCATATCACCCCGTCGGCATTGCAGGGCGACTATTAAACAAGTTGAGAAACGTCACGGTAGAAGAAGATCAAACAACGGTACCGTTTGGTGTCGCAGCGCTCTTCATTTTCCTAGACCGTATCCTGGTGGTATAAACAGACGAAGTGAGACTACGGAACCGGAAGGCAGCTGCAGTCACATGGAACTATGTTTATCTGCATACTTCAACTTCATGGGACAAAAATGCGAGCAACATGAAGAAACTCCATTGGGTTTGCCCCTATCTGTATTATCGCCAAGGCGATCATGTTGGAGAAAATCGCACTACCTAAGACGACACCAAAAGTGTCGACACGATATGTTGGTCACGCGATCGTAATCTTTGAACCCTCGAAGATGGGAGGCATACACAGACTACTAGAAAACACGTTTAAGGAAATCAACTTTTCCGTAGAGATTGTAAACGACAACCAGTTTTTGTTCACAGGTATATCAATCACCTGTAAACTTGATGGGACACTGAAGACCCCAATTTGCCCGGAAGAAATATACATGGACCAAACCTCAGTCTCCACCGCAACCATCTAGACTATAATACCAGGAGGTGCATTTGTTTAAAACAGTTGAAACACACTGCAGTACCATGCAGCTTCAAAGAAAGAAACTAACCGCGCGTGCCAAGTATCTCTCCTCAACGGATGTCCAGGAAGCCTCATCGGGTGTCCTAATTATCTCAAATATTTCGGCTTATTTCTCACGTAGTAGTTACTAACTGTCGAGAGCTTCACCAGTCGACAATGTCATGGTGATAAGCCACAACGACCGCATACGGACTGTCCGCAGGTCACAATCATCCTTCTGAGTTGTTGCCAGCTACTAGGAAAACCATATTTGAATTTGCTATTTGCACTTCTGGAGCTTGCTCCGAAGCGTTGTCAAATTGTTACTTATCTAGAACGGCCAAGTTAGCATTTTACTCCGTGCTTTCTACTCGGTCATCCACAAGAGCCGTTTTATACTTTTTTGCAACTATGTTCATTCTGGTCGGAAAAACTGACCGGAACCCCAGATTGAAATGCGATTGTTTGTCACTAGAATTCCTCTAGAGAAATCCGAGTACCTGGAAATCAAATTTGCATTCGAATTTTTTAATAAGATTCCATCTTACTAGATCCTGAAGACCTCTTGACTTTCAAATATAAAAGTTGTCATTGAGCTCATCATTCTCTGTCGGATGAAACTTTCCAAATCTGTGAGCCAAACTGTTCAACTTTGGATTTGCAACCCGTCTCCAAACATTATTCGAATGAGGGTCCGGGCTAATCACAGATTCGTCCACAAAGCGTGGCTCCACACATTCTGTATGCTTATAACAGTAGAACGGCATACGTTAAAAATATTTTGAAGTTGACCATCACCCACATTTGTTTGCAGCGTTCATGATCAGATGAACTCTCCAGCCAGCCTCTTATGAAAATAAACACTAGACTCGAGTTTCGCTCTCATTAGAGCTCACCATTAATGCATATCCTTGCCACGGCCGGGATTTGAACTCCGGCCATTCCAATCATGAGGCGACCGTGTTAACCACTGCGCCATCCACTTCACATTAGGCACGACCGAATTTCAAATCTGAACGCTCAACCACTCTCGCTTGTGAGCAATGATCAGGTTGCACGTGGCCATGGTATGCACTACTGGCGAGCTCTAATGGAAGCGAAACTCGAGTCTAGTGCTTCTTTTCGAAAGAGGCTGGCTGTAGAGTCTATCTGAATGCGAACGCTGCGATCAAATGTGAGTGATGGTCAACTTGAAAATAAACCACGACCATTCATCAGTTACACACATTGTGTGAAGTGGGCTGTGTTAAATTTTTGTTTCCGGTAGGGCTGAAGCGAGATTGGAAATATTACAAATATCTTGAGTTCTTCCAAACTTGTGACAATGTGAGTCCGCCAGTTTGCCGTTTTCCAAGCCACCGTCACTCTCACGCGTTTGAGTAAATCTACGAAAAGACACACCCTCACTTACGTCGGCCCAAACTGTCTGGCGACATCCCCGGAGGCGTTTGCGCTATTATCCTTCAGAAACTTTGCTATGCTGTGATAACACAAACTCATCAACTTTCGGCATATTCAGTGGTTGGGGGGCACGCTGATTCAAAAAGTGTCCGAAGAAGTCATCAGTTTGACCAACATTGATCTCATCTGCTTCCCGACGCTCTGAAAGTAAATCCAGTCACAGCGCTAAGCCCCCGGGAGTACTTCAAGGGCTGCCTACAGTTTTTGGTCAAGCATGATCAGGACTTTTAAAGTGGCTGTTATCAAATGATGCGCAACTACTTAGGAGGCCAGGATCGTTATACGCAGATAAGTCGCAAGTGGCTGGATAGTGTAAACAAATGGTTTTGACATCAAAGACACGTTTGGCTCTACATAAGATGCGCAGCCAAACTGATGGTCAAATTTTTCTAGATATACCGGTGGGAGGGCGCCGGAGATGTGTGCGAGTAAATCGTCCACTAGCGATTAATAGAGTTCGAAGTTTCTTTAGCCGATTTGCCTTGACTCCGGGAATGTTTGCGCTGGGCCCGACAGAAGCCATCGGAGACCCTTTGCCGCTGGAATCGAGCTCAAAACTCTTTCAGTTTGGCCTACCCACCTCCTTCGCTACCACGATCGCATACTTCCTGTTTAAGGTCGTCGTCACTTCGTGGGACACTGCAGCACACACTCTGAAAAGATCTTGCTATGGACGCCATTCCATTCCTGGCTGAGCTTTGTTCCACTCTGATTTTTCAAAGAACACGCGATGGCTACAGATATTTACAAACTGTACATAAACGAATATTTAAACAGTGGCGCAAACCTGAAACCCGCTGTCAAGAAGGACGTAGTTGAAAAGCAAAATACTGTAGTTGATGAAACTTTGACGCATGCGACAGCAAAGGAGGTGGTTCGCTTGCTCCGCAGATTCAGTGTCAAAGTTATGGGATATTACGCTGATTTGCATTTTACAAGGTTGTGGGATGTGCATTTTTTCAAATATTTCGAGGTCTTTCCTGGAAGAAGACTCATACACATCTTTGAAGTGTTTCCCCATTAGGGGAAATACTGGTGTGGGGAAAATTTATAGATATGCCGTGTGTCTTCCGGCAATTCATCCGCCGTCAGCTGCGCAAAACATAAATATCTGCCCCCACTGTTAGACTACCCTCGACAACAGATCGGTTGAAACGGTTCATTGTGTCGTTTACTCACACACCCATCTAGCAGTTGTTCTACTGCATGTTCATGAAACCGTTGTGGAATTAACATCATTTTTGTTTATTCGAGTGCACTTATTACCCAGATTGCTGAAAGATATGAAAACAGCGTTTATCAGTAAATCAAGCAGGATGAATTTATATAAGCTGTACTATGAACACGCAAACTTCCTGGGGCCTTTCAAGTCATCCACTCAATACTCCGATTGCTTGAGTAAATCTTGAGTAAATTGCGGAACACCATAACAGAGAGAGATGGCTTATTAACCAGGGCAAAATAGCAATATCGCAGTCTTTATCAAAAAATGTTGCATGCATATTATTCGTCATACTGAACGTGATCTCCCTATAGATTTTGGTTAACGTTGCGTTGCTTTTCTGATCCTGTGAAGACCCGTTGTGCGGTGAAATTTTCTGCGACGAGTGGACTCACAAAACCTCTTCTGAACCGAACAGTTCGAAACATTATCAACTTTTCAACGGTTCCCAGTAATCGATAAATTCTCACGCTGAACTCTGCCCGATCCTTCGCCGGATTTTGGAATTTTCTATCTTCCTTCGCGAAAGCCGACTTATTTCAACACTCTTTCGACACTGTACCTATCACGTAATGTCGAAACACTATGAGGACGCATTTGGGCGTCCTTCTTAGAGCGACCTCGATCCACTTGGAACGTCGCACTACATACCACCTTGTAAAAGGTCAATTGACGTATCATCACATTTTGTGAACTGAATCTGTAGAGCAAGCGAGCCATATTTTTTCCGCTGAGTGCGTGAGAATTCATCTAACTACGATTATTTTCCTTCTGATCACGACCTTTTTGGTAGCAGGTTCCACGTTTGTTGTACCAGTTAATTATTTGTCTTTTTATACCGCCTGCAATTATCTGCAATGATCGCACATATCCCAACGTGGCTTTCTTGTATCCGTTGGCGAATCTGCAATGTTATCATCATCATGAATGTGAGCCTTCAGACTCCTGCGGAACCGTTAAAAGACACCCACTTGTTCGTTCTTCGGAACCAAATCCTTTAGCACGACTTTGTTCAGAGGGTCCGTGTACTTTGCCTTACGGTCAAATGCACTTTGTACTTTCCGGGGATTATTCGAGCCCAGCACCGCGTGACTGGGTGAGAACCAATGATGAAGAGTTTTATAGTCACTGACATCAATTCTTCAGATGTCTTAGTACTCCGCTTCACTTATGTGTCACTCCGGTGTCGTAAAAATTCCCCTACATAGTAACTTCAGACACTTTCGAGTCATCCATTGGTCATCAAGAAGGCTTCCACTGAGAGACCGCCACAGCAAGTCAATCTCGTATCGACTGCCACTGAGCAAAACAGAGCACTCTACGTTAGCGGCCACTTGTTGGTTGCCACAGAATCGGTTACTCCATCAGATGATCGGTGACCGAAAGGCCTCATGTCGAACATGTGGTGAACACGTCATTCTAACTCAACACATTTCAAGCAATGAACTACAGCTTTGCCTACCTATTTGTCGGCAGTGACGTGGAGTTTCGCGATTCCAGCTTGAGACAACCTCCGTGGCGTATAGATGATGTCTGCTCTCTGCTCCACGATCTAATGATCAGTGTGTCACAGTCATAGCGCAACCTGCCAGTAAGCCGACTTCATCGTTTCCCAAAAAGACGACGGGCAAACTGGCCGAGTCAGGCCAATGTTGCATAAGCTTATCGGAGGTGGCCTTCGATCATTCCGCTGGAATATCCACAACAGTGAGGGCTTTATTGACCTCGACTTCATTTCCATCATCTGAAGACTCAACCTCAAAAGTTAGCTGGGATCATTTAATAGCATCCGTCTCGTTAACTATGCCAGTGGTGGTCTTTTGCCTGCATGCCGACAGCTGCAGTCGCTCAGATACTGACATATCTGGATGTGGCATCAGCATCGTTATCTAGAAAGCCACAATTTCTGGGCATCTCAACTGCCCCGAACAACATTAAAAACATAACGCCATGATGAACCGTTTATCGTGTCAAGAGGCGGCTCTAGGGTTTGACTCCTTGCTGTTTATTTCGGTCCCCGAAGTTGCCGGGTCTGCATATAGTAGGATGTGATGACGTCGTCCACATGCTGGCTGTGAATAATGTCTATGAACTCTACAATATTTGACTGTGTGGTTTGGCAACAGACAAACAAAGCCTCTCTCACGTTTCCTTGAAGCCACACGTCGTCTTGTAAAGTATCAGCACCTAAACAAACCCTGATTCCCACCCCGTACTGACCACTGGCGCGGCTTATTTGCCGGTCCGATGACCGTTGACACAGTATATATTTTTAGAGGATCCTCGTGCAATCGCGTGGTTCTGTTTCCAGCAACGAAGCTTTAGACTGGTCGGGTGATGAGCTCACCGTACTAGAAACGCAAATTCGTCCATCCATAAACTCAATCAAGTCGTTGAGAGAAGGCACCTGACCAGTACTTAGACAGAATCAGCCAACTCCGGCCTAATGGGCTAGAAAGTCTATCCACCGTAAGCAGAAGGTTGGCTGGGCAATTTCAGTCAGTTTATTCATGTGAGACAGAATCAGATTAACGTTGCAGGCCGTCAGGGTCTGTTAAACGCGTCCTTCATGACGGACTGAATAATTCGTCTATACGTGCTAAATAGTTGCCTCAACGTTTCGGTCAACTGAGTGAATCTTATTCTGCTGGGCAGCAGTGCACAACGGTGGACAGCTGCCTATTACTTGAACCTTACATTTATAGGTCAACTTTACAAGCTTCTGTCCTTCGCCGTTTAACCCTTTGACGATGCCAGGCTACGAATTCCGCAGGTGGAAGTGGAATTTCAAGAGCAATCCTCCAATGGGTTCTTGCTCGACTTTTGGCAGGCCTACACCGGCAGCTACGTTTTGCATGTATTGCTCTATAGAACTTCCCTAGAACCCAAAGATATAAGGCCTGTAAAACTAGCCAGGTGTTGAAACCTTGCATAAATCCTTTGAGATGCCTCTGCAGAGTTACTGGAAGCTTATCTTTTGTCCAACTTCTTGTGAAATTCTAGGTGTGCTCAAGTGAACGACAGCTCCTCTTTCTTCGGAAACATCTCTTCCTCAAGCAGCTCGCATCCATCATTAAATGTACCTTGGTTGAACATTGAGTAACTAACTACTGTTATTTACGGATGACTGACGATGCCAGTTACGCTCAGTCTACCCACAACGCCTCTCAGTAGACCGGATCTAGAATAGCCACGTCTATGATGCACTGAGCGTCTACAAATTCTAGGTTAAACATGCGAGTGATTCTGATCCAAAGGGGGGAACCGCCGTGATTGTGAGTTTTTAACCGATAAGGTGTTAAGGCATAAGGAAGTGTTTAAAAACCAAATAGAATGAAACAACAACAGGGTTCGATGCTAAGTCCACCAAGTTTGTAGATTCCAAGGCCAACGATGCAAGCGAACTTGACCAAATGCAAGTCAGTTAATGGAGGATTGATAAGACGCAAGTGAAACCGAGGTACATATAAGCAAACGTCCAGGACCGCAATATAGGGACAAACAAACTACGCACAAACAAGACCAGATAGGTTGGCGATACCAATCATTCGCGCGTGTAATTCAAACGGTCGTGCCGGTCTTTGCAGGACAGACTTGCAGTCGGTGTGAAGGAGACTTTGTCTGTGGAAAGAAGAACGATAAACTAGAGGGGGCAACTGAAGACACGGCGTGTGACCACCGATTTTCTATTAAACACACGGCAGCCATCGACCGCTGAACACAAACGGCCACCTCGCACATATATTTTCTGAGCCGGTGTATTCCTATTCTTTAGGCAATTGACCACCTATCTTGATAACTTACTGACATTGAACAAAATATCTTGTGGAAACTGTAACAAGTTTTCCTACTACCGCTGCGCGAACTTCATCGAAGTCTCCGTCAAACTGCGGCTGGTACTGGAGGGGTCTGACCAACTTTCAATATTTCTGGCAGCAATCTTTCCCTCATCTATCATTCAACAGTGCCCCTCTTGAACTAGCGCTCAGTGTGTTGGGAAACAGATAAGAGATTGACACCGGAGAACACGTTTGGGAAGTTCTAATTCGTGCATCTCCACGCCTATTCCTCTCGGTTTTCAATTTCCCGTACCACCCTAATCATTTTGAGCAATTTTCTTGATAAAACGTATGTAAGGTGCCATGAAAAATAGTTGTTTAGCACGTGCCGCAAAAACAACTCAACTTGTGACGTCGACAAACCAAGGTGACGATATGTGTGGCCTCACCGATTGATCAGTCGTTACTGAAACGGCTAGATTTGTCGTGATTTACGTCTAACTCTGATTCGGGGCTCCAGGACTTACCCACACAGGCCCTCAAGTGCCGTCGTGAACGGCACAGACTCGACGTCACAGAAATGGCTTTAGCAGCTGTCTCACACTAAGTGTCCAACAGCTGGTGACGCCTTAAAAGATGCCAGAGCCGTCAACTGTCAAAAACGCACGAACTCAGCAACTTCAGCGATTTGCACCCGGGTTTGAAGCTTGTCGCATCCAGTTAGTTTGGTTGTCTCGCTTTCCACCGGTTATCCGCTGACCTGAAAGGCAGTCATTGGAAACAGTGTGTAGCACCGCTCTTGGGGGCCACAGAAAGTATCAATGACAAGGTAAACTTTAAACTAACAGAACAGAGTAAATTAGTAATATAACCGCTTCCTAAGTAAGTAAGTATCCAATAACACTTTGGGACGGTCGATGAAGTAGCAGCTAACGTTCAGTGGTGGAAGGGCGTTCCAGCAGTTGATAACTTTGCAAGACAACAACGGTTGCCTGAGGAAAGTCCGGGGTAGAGGTTTATAGAGCTTCTTGTCGTGATCTCATCAGCTGTTATCATATACTGGGGCAAAGGATTGCTGCACGAGTCCTGTGCTAGAGAAAAAGCATGTAAGAATTAACTCACCGCGGAGTCTTCCAAGCTCGAGTGAGTGAAGATCAAGAATTTCGAGGCGATGCATGTGGGACAGATGTCGCAAGCCAGTGATCATTTGGGTGGCTTCTCGCTGAGCGTTTCCGATGGCTAGTACGTCTCTTTCCGAACCGGTGTGAACGACTTGAGTAGCATCCTCGAGCAGTGGCCCCATATAAACTCTGTAAAGCTTTGGAAGGCATGCCTTACTATGGGGTGAAAGCCTCCTTTCATCGTCTCAATAGCCACAGGTCCCTTTATGGTGGCCATCTGGTAGTGATAAAAGAAGGATAAACCTGACGATAGCCAAATCCCTAGGCCATTTCCAAGGTCAACTTTTGCGACGTCTACTACACTTTGTGCACCACGTGACACGAATAGGTTCTCGGAGTCTCCTACGGGCGACGTTCGCGTCCACCTGCCGCCACTTGAAGGGGACTCCAGTCATCCGACTTGCACTTGATATGGTCGACGCAAATCTGCAATGCACTGGGATCACACGCATTCCAGATTTAAGTCATCAGCACAAGGGAGGGCGTTGCTAGAAATAAGCTCGGGTAGTTCGATGATATACATCAGACACAGCAGTGGACCAAGTACTCATCCTTGAGGAACTCCCGCGGAGACCGGGGAAAGAGACAAAAGATCTGAACGGGTTTCTAATCTGGAAGCCCTATTACTAATAAAGGAAGTAATTCAGCGGAGAACCTCTCCTTGGATCCCATAGGCTGATAGCTCATGTGCAGGAGGACCGTGTGGGACATGGGCAAAGGCTTTGGCAAGGTCGGAGAAGATATCATCTGAGATGAGACCGCTGTCTTTGGCCTGTGTCAGGCCATCTATGAAGATTAACACATTGGTTGTGCATGATAGATCAAGACGAAATCCATGCTGAGTACAAGCGAAGAACGTCATTTGAAGAGAGAGAGAGTTAAGGGTGACGCGTTTGAACAGATGCTCTAGTATCTCGCGTGGGATGCTGGTAAGGGTGACCGGCCGATAACCAGCAGGAGAGTGAAGATCACTTGCCCAAATCATGGGTGTAACAGTGGCTTCTTTTCAGGCCCGCGGAAGATTGCCGATCCAAAGTGTCTGAGTGAATAAGTCAAAGAGGAGCACTGTCAAACGGGGGCCTACTTCTCAGAGAGCCCGGGGATAGATCGTGTCTGGTTCCATGCATTGAAAGAATGCTCCTAAACAGGATGTCCTGAACTTCGACCACAGAGAAGTCACTTGTCACGAGTGAGTAGTGCAGCTTTCTCCTGGGAAAGGTTGGATGCCAGTTTGACGGATCCACATTGTAGACCGCTGAAAAGTATCCCCTGAACACTCTGGCAAATACTTGGAGGTTGGAGAAAGTTTCCTCGTCGAAAGCTGCAGAGAACGCAGTGAGGGCCCAGTTTTTTCTCCGGCGACGCGTGTGTTTGAAAAGAAAATTCTCATCCGCGCAAGCCGCCGGTAGGATTTTTGACAGTACCTGTTGGGTGTGTTGACGTATTTTCCTCTTGCACCTGTTTTGTACAGATCGGAAGGCTTCTAGTTCCTCTGGCCTACACGTTAGCTACTGCTTGGAAGGTAAACGAGAGCCTACTCCATGAGCGCCAGTTTGACGAAATCACATTGTAAACCGCTGAACAGTATCCCGTAAATATCTTGGCAACCGCTTGAGGGGTTGAGAATGTTCCCCTGTCGGGGAGGCGGTGGTTTCCACCGCGCCTCACAACGCGACTGAAGGTGTGTATCAAACAAGCAGGAATGCAGGAGGCCTGATTTGAGTGGAAACGTCTGAGTAACACATGGCACCCAACATATAGGTTATAGGGTGAAAGCACACATACTAGTTATTCTTTCCCGCCAGAGTCTTCCAGTGTTTGATCAGCTGGCACGACACTGACAGTATACCCTGTGTAGGATAAGAAAACGTAACGTTAGGTGGCTGAAACAAACTGGAGTGCATCACACTGACTTCGATTTTCCGCTACATTTGCAAACCCGGGCGAGATGAAGCGGCAGACTGAAGTTTAACGTTATGTCGTAGTTTGACTGGAGAGTTTTTTAAACATCCATTTTGAGTCTCCTGCCCTCTTCATTTCTCTTCGGCTTCCGACATTAAACGGCTTTCAATAGGTTCACTTGGGTTGGTGGAGAATCCATAAGATTTTTGACTCGTGGATGATCTACCTCTTGATCTTCAGGAGGATGATATGAACACAGCCACCCGTTTTCGGGTGCCCTGTGAAGGTTTCGGTATCAATGACTCATTATTGTGGTGGGCGGGGACATATATGTTGCTATGAGATCAGGGTGTGTGTAGCTAGCCTCGTTTGTAGTGAGGGAGCATGGGATCAGCGAGAGTAACTTCTACCGTAACAATGTTAATGACAAATGGATCATACTACTGAAGTTTGAATACAGGTGGCAACTAAATTGGTGCACGGCAGTCAGGTCTTCAACAGGGTGACCATGCTGCTAGAGCTGTCACACAGAGTTCAAATTACACCTTCCACTAGGTTTTTTCGGAAAAAGGAAAGGGCGCGAACAAAAAAGAGGGAGGGAAACATGTTGACTTGTTTAATTGAGGGGAGTGTGTCTCATTAGGTGGTTCGATAAATGTTAGATATACACTTGCAATCAAGTAAAGGGGAGAGTGTAGGAGATCAGGCTTCTGTATCAACTGTGGACTGTAGGTATTGAGGCCCGTGGTAAAATTCTGTGTGCCAGGAAAACGTCGGAGTGTTCTCCATATACACTGATACTGTACGGTCTGTCAGATACTTAGTCCCCACGTCACCCTAGCATTCTTGCAGTATTTCCACGAGACATCCTTAGCTAGAAGCACTGGATGATTGATCCCACCAAACGCTCCTGCAAAATCGAGGTACACGATATTTACGTCCATACCGGAGCCGACTGTCCTTGTCTAAGAGTCGCACACAAGCATTAAACTGGTGGTCCTCTATTTAGTGGGATGAAACCCGTATTATTCTGGGACGAAAATATTATAAATTTACAGGTGGGATCAGACATGGTCGTTCACTGAGCTCTCTGGAACTCTGGGTTCGTCGGAAGCACCGAAACAGGACGAGAGTCCGTAACGCTGCCGCGGTCCCCACCTTGGAAAACCGATGTCAAGTGACTTTGCTTTGATCCCCTGAGGACCCCGCCCTGCATTGATAATAGTTGCAGATAAAGTACAGTGAGACTGCCTGGTGGCCGGCACCTTCCTTGTGGGAACTAGTTGAAATATCATTATGTTTGAGTGAGTTGTGGTCTTTTGCTTGTGTCAGCCTCCTTGGCACGTCGGTTGGAGATATGCGGATGCTTCCGGTTCAGTTTCTAGGGGCAGGCAGCATGAGCCGAAAAGGACGCTCAGTGCTGCCACGATTAGGGAATATATTCTCCGCTTTCATGGGCAACCGTAAGGGCTACTAAGTAGGTGGTGAGAAGTTCAAACTAACAGCGCCACCACATCATAAAAATTCCGCAGCCACCGCCGATGAACACAGTTTATCCCCTCGATGAAATGACGTAAGTCGATAGGTGTGTGGAAGACCATTTTGGGTCTGATTTCTAGAATCCATACTTCCGTGTACTAGTACCAACTTCGTAACTAAATAAAAGGCCATGAATAAGAAAAAAGGGAGTGACAGTGGTGTCAAAAAGAACGATCAAACGTTGGCCAACCTAAATTTGTGGGAAGGAAGTTCTCAAGAAAACCTACCGAAGCAAAATTGTTATAGCAATTCTAAGAAAAAAGGTGGCCAACACTTATCAAGCACTTTTTTAATTTCTGTCACACTATCCGGAAATACCTTATTGTAGGGGCATGTTCCAACAGTCGACGGTGAGACATGAGGGAGTTAGTCCTGATCAATGCAGTAACTTCCTTCTTTTTAGACCTGAGACTGTGGTCCCAAGGAATACTGGGGGTGAACTGCTGGTGTTCGTAGCAGTTGGGTTGAGTCATGACCATTTTCGGATGCTGTATGTAACCGAGTGGCAAGCGCCTCGGCTACCTTAGCGTTTGATCCAGTGAAACTAAATGCTGTGGCGATCTTTGTTAGGTGTGGCTCTGGCTCTGATATGCTAGACAAATAGGCGTGAAACCCTTTGGGAGTTTCCCCCCAAGCAAATCACTAGGCCACTCTAAGAGTCGGTGAGATCACAACCGAGCGCCACATTGCGTTTGTTTTCCATCTCGCTGCAGTGGCTACGGACTTCCTCAATGACCTGTATTTGAAAGAGGCTCTAAGACTTACGTTCTGGAAGCATGAACTTGCTGGTGTTCCTTCTCAGCCAGTTTTTAACGTTTGTTGGTGGGGGCACTCTGAGGGACATAACTCTCCCCCGATTTCCACAAGACATTCCCTACTGACGTCCAATTTGCTTTGATAAACTGAGTGTACTTATTTTCCTATAGCTATTTATTTAGTAACTTCCCTAGGGTACGGATGTCTGCTCAGTGAAACGTTTGCTGTGCGTCCGGGAAGTTGTCATCTGAGGTGTTGTCACGTGCAAGGTCGGACGAGACAGTGATGTAGTCACCTCGGATCCAGGGGAGTAGTTCGGGTGAAACTTCCAAGCATCGTTTCTTCGTTTGACATTGCAGAGTCCAGTCATGAGAATGGACTAAGCTGGCGACTTCCTGTCGGATTCGTGATAGGTTCAGTGAGGCCCAGGTTCGGAGCTTGAAGAACACGTTTGTCATGGAACCCACGCAGCTTAAAAATTCGAAGCTGTTCTGCGAAGGGTTGAAGTCGCCCGTGACCAGTATATTTGTAAAGTTCACTGCGTCTATACTTTCTTGGGCAGGAATTGGGGGGTAGTCGTCTGCTCGAGTTGAATTTGGATAGAAGAACTCTTGATAACGCCAAGTTTGAATGAAAACCCACTGATGTGTAAGGTGACTTACGTTTGTTGGGCCTCATGGCGCAGGAATATCATGCAGAATAATGCTGCATTTCCTGGCCGGGACCGAGGAACTTCGAATGAGATGACAGGTTTAGCGTTGGTGGAGCTCCGACCATGTGAATTCGGCCCTGATGCGAACATCGTCCGTAGGAACTCTGACGAATTTGAAGCGGGTAGTAGGACACGCTCCACATCTGCCGTGGAATCTAGTGCAACTTTGGCTACCCACGTTTGTTTTGTACATCAGGTGCTGTTACTTTGCAACAGTGTTGATTTTGTCAAGGTTTGTTGCGCTATTTTGAGATTGCTGAGGTTTGCTTGATGTTCAAAGATGGCCCTACGCTTTACCCTTTTCCAAAAATGAGATACATTACTCATCCGTGTTCTGACACAACCTACTTTGACCGTTTCCCTTACCCCTATTTAGTCCGAGCCCTGTAAACTTACAAACACCGAAATTAGACATTTCTCTTCTATATTTTTTCTTGAGTAACTTATGATTCTCGATGCATGAACAGTTGTTTTGCTCTGACCAAACCAATGACCAGTTGTTTGAGCGAGCTTAACCCGCTTTTTCGTCCACCATTGTTGATCGGTGCCTGGTTGTCGATTTGTTGTGCGAGCACTTTCTTCCTTCGATTTCTGAGGATTTTCACACTTGAGGTGAGAGACAATTTTCTTGTGCATTGATTCAATTAGTACCGTATTAAATCCAGGTATTACGAGCGCCTTCTCGCTAACAGTTTCGAGGATAGATTATCTCTGTCGTTGAGTACTGAGAGGCATTTACTGGACCCAACAGATTACGCTTAACTCGGTGTGAACTTGAATCGTCAGCGAACGACTCAATAGACAGCCCTTGCAGTTCATGTTTCGATATATCTGCGGGTTCTGGCGGGGTGTTGACGCCGTTCCACGGCTTGTGGCCGTAACAATCCTGTTTGCCTAGACTGGTGGCGACGGGTTCGGGTAGGTTGTATACAACTACGCTTATGTTGTTCTAGATTCTTACGGCTATAGGGTGATTGCGGTGGCGCCTGAGTGCTTCATACTCTGCCTAAAGTCCATTGCAAAATCAGAATATTGAGGACGGGGGATGATCAAGGTGACGTGTGGTATATCGCGCGGTCGCTGGATGCGTTGACAAATTCTTCCTATAAATTTCCGATGCCTTGCTTTTTTATCCGGTCCCTCTACACAGGCCTCTCTCATAATTTTGCAAAATAATCGTGCTCACACACCTTTGCAGTGTTTTAATTATTTAGCGGTTAATATTTGACCTATTCGCCCTCAGTTGGTGCGCTTCATCGGAAGTGAACTTCTCCCGTTCTGTCCGAACTACCGAGGGGAATCGTGAGGTGATTTACCGTACCTGTTTTGTGATGAGTATTCAACTTCGAGCAATCCGGTTGCGATCCACCGCGCGATTTCTTCTGTTGAGGTGTACAGCCGATTGTTTTGCAGGTTTTACTGCTTATAAAATAGCGACGTGGAACTTTTGACTGAATCTTGCTTTGAATCCAGTGGCCGGTAAATCTGTACGCGTTTTTCGTAAACAGCTCGGTCGTAATGGTACGCGATTTATTGTTTCCGGAGTTCAAATATGTTGTTGAACACATCAGCAGTATATTTCAAGAATGCCAGGATGCCAAATACTCCCAAGGATAACAATTGTATATGACAAAATTGGATATGCCAAAAGGGAAGCAGTTCAAGCAGCTTGATGGCGCTCGTATTCTTCGTTGTCTTGACAAGTCTGTCTTTGAACGATGAAGTTAGTAGTAGAAGTAATATCAGTGTTCATTTGATCTTTGTGCTTGCTAAGTTGAAGCAGGAGAAATTTGCCAAAGTGTTGAGCTCGAAGAAGGCTTTGATGTAAGCTACAGAACAACTAGTGGTAGCCAAAACACATTTTGAGATATGTGAAAGTTGGTCGCCTGATTCGAATTCATGGTGACATCAGAGACTGTCACTGGCTGCACAGCAGAATGCTTCAAGTCTGCAAACTAAGAAATGCGGGTCGGACTGTCGGAATCAAGTGCGTCCGGCTCTCTGTAAGCCTGTGATCTCTGGAAAGCTTTCGTGACGAGATAACCAACTTACCGGTGCTGAATTTCACGGATTTTTCAGAGGTCGAGTTGGCCCATTCCAGCGGCGATCCGGTTAATTACTGCAACTCGCATAGCACTTTGACTGTTATGCTGAGCCTGAATTAGCAGGCTGTGGTCGGCCCGTATTCTACTTTACGCCTTATTGTCAGGGAGAAGCTCACGAGGCAGCCGAGCGGTGTGTGAATTTGCCGCCATTATTGGCACACGTGAAAACCAGGGAACTACTGCAAGACCTTCATGACCAGCCGTATCATGTCCAAATATCTAGGCTCGACATGTTTTAAACATTGCTGGCTAGCTAACACGTTTGCCCGTTCGCATGGTTAGAACTCTGAGTACACTGAAACGGATTATAAAGAGGCTAAACCCTAGTCGCCAATTCAAGTGAACTTATAAGGCTGGCCATGTCGGCTAGCGCTTTTGCGAGCTTGAACCTGGCAACCACAAAGTCGTATCCTGTGAACTGTTGTTGGGGTGGACTAACGCAGGACACTGAAAGAGGTTTCGGTTTCACAAACCTCGATATACTTAGCGGATGATAAAGCGCACAACCTCAGAAACCAAACGAAAGGACAGTAGCAACAGAGTATGTACTGTGACGAGCTTCGGTGACAAGTTCGCACAACTTGGGTTGGTGCCAATGTGTGTGGAAAATCCGAATGGCATCGTCAGAACTTGTGCTTTGCCCTACCGCCGTTAAAAAACAAACCTTGTCAAACAAAGATTTGTTGACAGAATCCGGAATGCTGTAGTTCAGCCGTCCCTAACGATCGCGACACTCGGTGCCGCACATAACTCGAGGTGTGTCAGGGCAGAGCTGAAGTTATATCCGCTGCCTGTGAGTGAGCCTGCTGAGGTTGACAAGGCGCACACTATAAAGGACCTGTCGTTTAGGCTCATAGCTTCCTCGTGAGATTTATCTGAGAGGTGGCAACACCTGCGGGAGATCGAGTCCAAGGAGGTCGACCAAATATAGGTCGATGTACTGGTTGCATGTGATATCCCAGGAGCACGCTGGATACTCTGTCAAAGATTTATTGGATAGACACAGCGTCATGCGCATAAAGCCCTGATCAGCTGGATGATTCGTGGCTCACTAGAGGAGACTTCGAATCACGCGTTTTCTTAGCCTGCACCTTCCAAGTAGATTCCTCCATCCTGGAACATCTTGGACTTCCACAAGAACAGGAGTCTTAATCAACTGGTAAACTTTACAGAGCACCGTTTCCAGGACAATAATTCACACTCAACAATTGTTGAGAACCGTGTTCCCCTGGCCAACAGTCACCCGGAAGTTTACTTGCCGTGGAAAGCTATAGAGAATCTTTTATCTCTCAAATCGACACTGGATATAAAACGTGTGAATACCTGGAAAACCGCTTGTTACGCGATTAACAGCTCCCTTTGAGGTGTATCGCTCTCATGCAGTCTCATGATAGTAAAAGGTATATCGAACAGGCATTTGTGATCTTGAAGTTCAGTAACCTCGTCTGAAGATGGTGTATGCCACAAGACACTAAGTTCACCCTAAGAAACCCGGTAAACTTTGTGTGGTATGCGGCCACGCGTCAAGATATCGTGCCACATCACTAAACAGCCAATTGCTAAAACGACCGGACATCAACTCTCGACTCTGAATGAATTCGTGAAGTTTGGAATCCATGCCTTTTCAGCAAGTATTGGAATGTTCTCATAATCGAAGCGAGTTGTGAAGCTCTGAGGACACTTTGGTGGCCTCAATGTGATCTTATATATGAATCCCGTTTGAGAAAACATGTCCTACTTTCGTGGTCATTTTTATTCAACAATAATGACGGAGACATTCAGGCGTATGTATAAGAATGGCGTGCGCCAAGCCGTTTATAGGACATTTTAAGCTGACGATTCTTTGTTCTTCTTGCCAGGTGCAACCTCGCCAAAAATCTCTATCCAAAGTTTAACGCCCATGGTGTCTAGAAGAGGATTCCTCTGAACCAGGTTGTTGTCGAATACCAGCGAAGTTCTTGACACTTTCGCTGGTTTCGAGCGCACTGCTAGTGAGAATAATATGTGGTGACTTCTCACCATCCAAACGTACGTTGAGTACCGTGAAATGTTAGAGTGAAACGGCACATTCAATACAGAAGATAGTTCACAGTGGCACAGCCGGTCGAAACGTTCGCGAAAGCTGATGAACCGTGGATTAACACGTGTGCAAGCCCAAATGGGCCTGTAGAAAATAATATTGAGTTGCGCATATTGCTTGATGCAATTAGTTCAGATCTGTTGCAGTGGCCTGCGTCTACGTGTATGACGACAATGGTGAACGTTTTGGGCACTGCTATTTTCCAAATCTCAGGTGGTGTCCCTTAAATCAGTTTTTATCCCTTAACTCCAACTGACCGCCACCGTACTTGTTGTTTGTATGTTTCAAACGATATGCTGGTGCTGCACATTTGTTTCAAAGACGTAAAATTTTGGAAATATTAGGTAAACATGTTGTGCTTTACCGACACTTTCGTTAGGTGATTCAGCACTTGCGCTGCGATCAAACTATCAAAAATCATCGGTCTCTGACCCACGGCAGTGGCAGCAAGTAAAATCGTGTAGTAACCTCACCAAAGAAGCATCACGAAGAGTAAGAAGTGCTCAAAATGCGCAAGAATGGTTGCGTGATCCAGGTTTTCTCAGTCAACTCCCAGACCTATGGAACAGCCTATTAAGACCCATTGAACCTGTAGAAGGTGTTGAGTTAAAATAGTCTGGATTACGGACGAACGTTGCGAGCAAATCAAATGAATTAACGCATATTTCTTACAAGTATTTTGGACAGCGCAAACCATCGAAAGCCTTCGCTTGATTGAATCAGTTTACGCTGTAGTTGTCTTGAATGAATACCAATCCCGGAAGAGCACGAAGTAGGTGACTCTTCCGAAAACTGTTGAGATACAATTGCCAGAAACATACGTTATGCAGTCAATACAATAGAAAGCCTATCTTGATCATCGAATTCGAAACAAGACTCCTTCGAAGGTCATACGTTGCAATTTCATAAGTAGCACAATTTGCAAAACAGTCGGCCGCACATCTCAACTGTGACGATCAGCATCAACAGTAAAAATGTGTGGTGAATGTTCAAAGTCGGCTGTTCGAAGTTGAATTAAAATTACAAAATGGATGTAGTGAGTTATCTCACGATTCCCTCCGGTGGTGCAAACAGAACTACCGGTGGAGCAGGTTAAATAAATGTAATTAGATCTAGCAGAACATGCGGATATCAACACCATTGAAAACAAACAACGATTAAGTTTACATCGAAATGGACCGTTGCCAGTTCTGGGGCACGTCAAGAGTTTATTCACGAATAGGGTTGGACGGCCAGCGTTTATCAACATTGCTTCAAAATGACACTCCGCCCACCGGTTCACAGCCAAAATACTGGCAGAAGAAGGTAGTGAACATATAATTCAGAGGGATGATTGTAAAAGGCAAGCCGAACATTCTGGCTTCTTGTGCCCGTTACACTCGTAAGCCCACTTTTTGCATCGTGGGTACACCGGAGAACAGCGTTCTTTAGAAGTAGAGGGTGTCAATGATAGTTCTATAGAAGGAGGTATCAGAACCAAGCGTGATCCAAATGACCAGTAAAACACGCACACGACTTACCCAAACGAAAGCCAAAATGACGTCGGCAACAAGTTGTGTCACATAATTGACTCAGAAATGTGGCGGCATAGCCCTGATTGAGATTCAATTTGATATCATTGTTGAATCGCTAGCCAACGATCCATGTTTACAACAGGCTACGCGTAATCCGTCAATCCAATAAATGTCCTTCTAAATATCCATCGAGGGCGACGGTAATCGGTTACCAAAACCGTTAGTAAGAAGACAATCGTAGAAACTGGCTTTGTCACAGTACCAAATGAAACAATGTGCAAGAAAATTGAGCCTCTCGCCTCGAATCTGAAAATCCTCGGAAATAAAGCAAAGCTGGCGATTGTATGACAAGCAGAAAATTATGCGTTATTGAGGTAGTTGCATGAGTTCAGCGTTTGATGACTCCCCTATGTTTATATGCAGTTTTGACCGCGTTCTCTGTCCTTATCTATTTTTCTTTAGATGGAAGGTCTTCTTACATTAAAATTCTTCTTGTTAGTGATTACTAGCCCCCTATCAAAAACTGACGTGACCACTCAAATAACGTGCGTGACAACTCATTTCTCTGGCAAATGTTAAACATGATGTATTACTAAATTTTGATATCGTCCACTTGTGTCCGCGTATTTTTTCTCTCTTATCCTTCCCGGCCGGACCTTTGTATATTTGTCCCCTGGCTACGTTTGCGTTTGGTCGCTTTGCTATTACGCCACCGTTGCATCTGATCACATTAACGTGAACCGTTAACCTCGGAACTAGTATATTTGGTGAATTTAATATCTAGGTCACTTGTTATCTTACTCTGTCCAATTTATCATTACTTCCTTGAAGGTTAGCACCTTAATAATAAGAAACTCATCAATACCAATATTTTCTCTTCTGGATCCGTATCGACTGCTAGACCAGTTCCGACTTGATAGACGCTTGTTGCTTAGAGACGCGACGATCCAGGATCTAGTTCATGGGTGAACGTTGCGAGTAGGCGGAGCGTTGCTCGAACAACCACTAGACGTCCGGGATCAACATAATATTAGTGGACGGTAAATCCGAGCCCATTCAAACAAACGGTCATCGGTTGGGTCGGAGCAGAAAGACTGCTCGCGCATCGGAAAACCATGGGAATTGTAAGCTACCAGAAGAAAAACAGAAGGGAAGTATCTAGTTCTGGCATTTGGAAGTTTACAGGGGGCGGACTAAATAAGAGTGATGAAAAAAGTGACGATAGCCGATGAGAGAGTAGAGGTGAATAGTGCGGCTTATTTAGAGATGATAACAAAACGTAGCGCCGTCTTTTAAAGCCAGTAAATCAATGTCCAGCGACCCCAAAATAACGTAGCACATCTTGAAAGATCAACACTCACGCAGTTCTCAAAGGCGGTTCAGCCGTAACCTCGGGTTTCAAGGGCACAGTAGGCTACGAAATGCAATTGGCGTCATGTTAGCTGCTGGTATGGGCGTGGCAGGCGGTGAACTGTCTCTCGCTGTCTCGGGTTAAGAGGCTACTTTGGGGCTGAGCGACTTCGTGGGAGCCTTATTCGAAGTAATTTGCACGGTGCTGTTTTAAGGCAGACACTTTTTGGGTAATAGCAGCTCGCATATGCACGTCTAGTTTGTTTTCAAGATGGCTAAAAGACTTGGTAGGGGTGTTCCAGGTCGTGCAGGTGCAAAACGCCAGTCTGTCGGTTGTTGAACAAAAGCCATGATTTCACCAGTTCCTTGTGTCAGCGAATATCTGAGGGCGTCCAGTACCGCGATGATAAAAAGAAAACGTTCTGTACCTATGTAAGTAACTACAGTGGTTACCAGATGTAACTTAGGAAGTTTGGACTACCAGTACCGTCAGAACACGACAGGTTCACCACCAACACCGATACACCCGAGCTTGTTCTCCAATCGAAAGGGCGTGAGACACCAGATGCTTTACCCACATGAGCTTGTTTCCCGGAAGCTGCACCTACAAATGCTGGGACCAATCCATTAAATAAATTAACCACAGAGGAAAAAGCCACAATAATGATGGGTATGGGCGGAGCCTTGAAGGTATCAGGAAGACAACAATGTCAAAAAGAAAGCTGATTTAAACGGATTAGTCACAACAGGTCGGGGAAGAGAGGCGTCCAACATTCTTTGAGATTCCTCCTGAACTCTATCGTACGATCATAGAACGGTGCGATCTGCGGAGGCATGTACTCAACATTCTTTACTGTACACATCTGAGAACTCACTCTCATTGACGAAATATTTTGAGTACCCTTATTGGTTCTCCGATTCCTCACAGGTCACGAAGCGCAGCACTTTCGAGGAAGCCGCGCCTTGAGTTGCCTACCTTTGAAACAGCGTATTTCAGTATTTTCCAAACAACTGACAACTTCGGTTTCTCCGCAGACTTTGAATGGCCGCTCCTTCTCCCCAACTTGAATCGTTGAAAAGGTGAGTGCATTTTGCATGGGTGCATGTTGACCACAGTAACTAGCAGTCGGTTGCTGTGGTCGTGAAGCGCCACGTTGTTGTGTGGGATGGTTTTGTGGACATGATCCGCATCCAATTTTGACGGGTTTGAAAGAATGAAATGATAGTAACAATAGCCGGAATGAGATAAATGGGATATAGCAACTGTAATAAGTTATCGTCAGTATGCACTAACTCAACGTGTGTTCAGTGCAAATAACGGGACCTGATCGGAGAAGATGAGACAAAAAGATGGCTACACGAACGGCCAGACAAGCAGCATAGACATACCCACCGATGACAACATATTCGCACATGTATGTACCTCAAAAACCGGGTGTTCTGACGAGAGTTCATGGCCCGTATTGGTCACTGTGTCAAGCGCCAGTCAACAGAACTCTTCTTTAAAGTCTCAAGAGATCTGGCGAAACGGCGTTCCATGCCGAAAAACTTAGATGGCAAAAGC
Organism: Paragonimus westermani; assembly: GCA_008508345.1. Lineage (NCBI taxonomy): Eukaryota > Metazoa > Platyhelminthes > Trematoda > Plagiorchiida > Troglotrematidae > Paragonimus > Paragonimus westermani. The sequence goes on along the minus strand of QNGE01006231.1, from coordinate 4,945 downwards.
GTTCCGCTTGTAGAGCAGACTACTGCATGATATGTCTAGTTTGAACCTATAACTTCGTTAGTTGTCTCTACTATGCTGAACAGGTTTTGATACAGGTAACAAGTTCGATCATGATTTCATATGTGGGGTCATGTCTCTTCTCAGCCGCCTGTAGCAAATGAAAATAACTGCAGGAGCCCCAGACAGTCTGTGTAAAAGTTTCAGTAAAAAGCCATAACCCCTTCGGTTGCCAATCATTGTGTGGAGATGATGTTTGTGGTTTCTTTTTTAGACGTGAAGCTTGTGTCTCTAAATTATGGTTGTGCTTTTGGGGGTGGGAGGCTGCATGCCGTTTGAACTAAGATTCCACGTTAGCCCCAGATATCCGTACACGAACGCTGCCGTGACTTCCGTGCAAACTGCCACTCACACAGGAGAAAAAAATCGTGTTTTCGGAGTTTACCACCCCATGAGTTACTTGGCATTCCACCCAACAGCCTCGTTGAACATCCCTTAGCTTTCCTGAGAACTTCAACGCCTCCACTGTATTCCTCTCCGAGGACAGCAAACTTTATTCCAGATGTGGCGTCGCACACGCTTCATAAAGCGAGATAGCACCTTCGATTTCCTTGATGCGGGAACTCCGCAACATGTGCAGCACCCCGCTTTTCTTCTCGATACCTCCCATTACCGCTTGGAGAATAACAGTCGCCGCAATAGGCGTTGCCCAAGCACTAACCCAGTTCTACTCTGCCCAAATTCTTCTCATCCTGGACGTCAGGAAACCTGGCCACATTCTAAATTCTGACGGACAGCTGACCGTATCCGCCATATCCAAATGCAGCGACCGCTGCTCAAACCACCTGTGAACAGTAACCAACTCCTCCGGCGTCCAAGCGCTATATGGAATTCCAGCTATCCTCGCACCAATAGCAACGTGTGACAGGCGCGCTTCAGGTTCTTGTTAGGCCACGAAGGAGTAGTAAAAGCAGTAGTGGTCCCAGTAATGATCCCCAATGCATCTCACGAACCACTGCATCTTCCACAAACGTTTCCCCGATATCTTTCTGCTAAATAGTTTCGTTCCCCGGTTGGTTCTGCAACCAACCAAGTAGTTCTGATGGAGAACGGGGAGCCCGTTGTTTGAGAATTAACAATCAGTTGTACATCGGATCAAATGCACTCCCATAATTCCAGTAGCAAACCTTGATTTTCTCGCCTCTGCTTCAAACTTCAGAGATCTTGAGGGAGCAAACCAGGTTGGTGAGACAAGATTTATGCCGGAGTAATCCAGTTCAGCCTTTTGAGGAATTATCCTTCATTATGGGGCGCCTTACAGTCATATCCATCGCAATTCCTTCTAAGGAGTTCAACATAACTGATGCCAGACTTACTGGTGGGCAGTTCTGTACCCCATGATTTTTCCTTTTGTACGCAGGCACAGGCTCATCTCTTGTCCAATTAAACAATCGGGTAGGAGATTCATTCAAAACGTCACTCAACAATCTTGTTATCCTTCAAGGATGCCCCGGTCTCCGTCACCTAACTCCCACCTGGTCTATCGAGCGTATCCCTTATTCCGTCCCCTTTTATTTCAACTTCATCCATCACAATTCCCCCTGAACTCGCACTTCTGATTTCACCTTCTACAGTTCCACGGTCAAGTATGTATCACTTTTGGAAGCCTGCCGGAAAACGCTCATTTTTATCGAAATGGTTCACTACTATTGTTTGCGGTATCAGCCTCACCACCCAGTACTTTTCTTTATAATCCATGTTGACCTGGGTAGAGCTAAAGAAAGCCCTGAAGGTTTTACGTTGGTCCTTCAGCAAGCTAGTCTCAAATTTGCCCCCAAAATTCCCCTGTGTTTTAGGAGAGCATTTCTTTCTATTTGGCAAACACTGAAAAAAACTTGGCATGCCCAATTTGGTTTACACATGTAACCGAAAATTTCCTTTTGCGCCCATGCGCCCTTCTCACATTCATTTTTATACATGTAGGCCTGCACTTGAGCCGACAACGTTTTACTGAGACACGCGTGACGACCGTTTGCGTAAGACTGAACTCTAATTAAGTTCCAGGCCTTGCTGACATCCTCGATATCACGACAACTCACCCACCTCATTTGTTTCACATCCGACCTTTGTTGTTGCATATAAGCACCCCTACACGATCTTTTACATTTGGCGTGGGGGGGGGGTTGCGGCGAACAGACCAAACCGTAAACGCGTGACTCTATGACCATCGGTGCCCAGGGGTGTCCCGAACCTCAGGTCTCAATTTCGCCAGGCTACCTCGACTTAACAAGACCTGTGGCTGTAGTAGTCTGACCACCCACTCGCCTAATGGCTTCAATAGCATGCTGGATTATTTTGTGTCATTTGGCGGCTCCAGTGGTTCTTCACCCAAACTACCGCTGTTGGCATGCCTTGACTTTCAATTCGCCTTGTAACCATTGAATTCTCCTAATATGAGAAACTACTGTGACATATTTATTTGCCTCCTAATTCCATTGAGGTGTTTATTCTGCCCTCAAATAAAGAGGGATCTCGGTGAGCACACAGGGATAGCGGCCTTGTTTCACCATCTGTTTTGGAACAGCCCAACATCTGGATGCATACCCATTAAACTCCACTTTTGAGAAGGTACTTATGATGCTGAGGTATCAGCCATCAAACGCCAACACACGCCCAAACGTCTTGTCTACCACCTCTGCGGATTAAGTAACAAGGAGAACAACGGAGGTGTCCCTCGGTAACCAGGTCTCGGTAAACGTACCTTCTATCCCCACTGGCTTACATGAGACTTCGCCGTAGTTATTCCCCATGCCACTAGCACTGTCACATAAAACATTCGAATCATCTAGACAGCCACCTTCTGTTTAACTTGGCTGAAGCAAGAGGCAGCCCAGGTATTATACTGTATATCTAGACACTCCTTCCAGTTGTCTTCGGCCTTCTGCTCCCTCTTACCTTCAAAGTCAAAGCTCTACACTTCTCACACCGAAAAGCCTTCACAACGGGATATCTTCCTCTTGCCTAGTCAACCTACATTTCCGTGGGTGACTGTTTCGGCTGCATCTCTGGTTCCCACTGTACAATATACCACCGCTCTCCGTTCGGTAGCCCAGCAGCACTGGGACAACTAAAATTCACCCCAACTGTGAGGTAGTCGGGGTCCACTATGATTCTACCCGACCTAACTAGCACATTCGTTGCAGTAGACAGAAAGTGTCTGCAATCTTTGAGGTAAAAGCGGCCTTGAGGCCATTAATTTTCGAAACTTTCGTGGCATGTTTCATTCCCTGAAATTATTGAACTCTGTGGCTGGAAGTATCGTTGACTTAATCTTCCGAAGGCGTACGCAATGAATGTGCGGTGATTCAATCGCATAGCGAACAGTGGAAAATTAAGGAAAAGTTGCATTTCACGTTAAGTTGAAGAGATAACGATGGAATACGATAAACTTTGATGTCAGACTTGGTAAGACATACTTTTCTTGAAACTTGAGTCAAACTAGAAGGGGAAGCGTGAATATCCTCCCGACGATAGAAGCGTTGTTGTATTGTGAGGGTTGGGATTCTTATGAACCTGCAAGCACAGGTTACTGAAGTAGGCATTTTCCAACTCAGCATCACGCACAAACACTGTGCAAGTCAACGGCACTTTCCATGTTACATTTGGCATGAGTAGACAATCGTTGCTACCGTTGTTGTAACATTTTTCACTTGAACATGACGTACGCTGGAGCAGTTGTGAAGTTACCTGCCAAACGGTTACACACAGTTAGAAGCAAGCAGTATTCTACGCTGAAGGCCTGTGACTACTCCGTCTATTCGTCCTGGTTCAAGACTACAGGTAAACTGTAATAAGAGTGATAATAATAATGGTATATTTTTCAACGCATCTGTGAGAAACACGTTCAGGAGAGCGTGATCAATGTGCACATTTTGAAGCCGTATGTGCCTCTGAATACCACAACTGTAAACTTGTACAGTGAGTCAGCTGTGTGAATAAGACAACAGAACAGACATCATATGAGAGAAAAATAGCACTTTAGGAAGAAACATTTGAGATACATGCTTCTGGGACGATAGTACTTAGAACTCCAGATCCTTAAAACGAAAAAACTTCTCACAGCACAATGAGCATACTTCATACTTTCCTAGATATTCCGTCCACAATCACTCACATGATATTCACACCTCACATACTAACGGTATACCAACGAAAGCATTCACTTCTTGCGGATAAATTTCAGCGACCCCTCCGGGGATTGTTTATTCTTTCAAACGCGGGGGAAAATAGTTTGAGTGGCTTAATAGTTGTAACGCGTGACCAAAACCAGCAAACGCGCATGGACTAAATTTGATTTGTGTTACAGGGCGTGCTGCTGTGCTGACCGTGCCGTATTCATTTCCGTTTGCGTAAGTCGTGTGCATTGTTCACTAGGCCTTTGACTCAGGTTCGTTCATGCTGTTTTCTTTTGCACCCCCTACTTCGGAGGAACTCTAGTCCTCGGTGCCTCCCCATTGTCCAGAATTCGGTCCACGGACAGTCAAAGCGGAAGCGGCTGGCTTGCATGTTACACAATACCGTGACTATTCCTGAGGCCCGAGTTTCTGATTGGTTCCGAGGTAGTACATCGGTAGCAGGTATGTGTAATATACATGATATTTGTATAGGTAATGTATGTACAATGTATGTGTATGCCCACTCGGTTGACGACCCAAATGTATATATAAATACACGTATATTTATACACATACATCTCCATGTATAAGCATGTAAACATCGTTGAATATACATACACGTAAATTTATGTATTGAAATAAACATATATACAATTCTGTATAAAAGTTCGCGTATATACGTGTGTGCATATGTATATCTATATGTATCTATATGTATATCCATAGGTCCTGACCATTTCTGTTACCTTGGCGTGGTGGTCAGGCTTGCGGGC
>QNGE01006230.1:0-24462 GCA_008508345.1 Paragonimus westermani | reverse complement strand
GGACCAGCGTTTTGCCACCGGACGATCAAGCGCTTCTTCACCGTATCAACGGATTACTCGTAACTCGGTGTTAACTTAACGCCTTTGTGAACGATCCAATACCCGCATTGCAAATGTTGAGGACGCTATTCTCAGATCTGCAGATAAATTCTTTCGACCTCAACCCTGTTTTCTTGGTATTATGGCGGGTGCTTTCAACGCATCTCATATACATCGCCCATCAGTGTATTAGCCGAGTGGCGAGACAAAATGTTTGGCTACCACAACAACAACAATTAGCAAACTATGTTCAGAAAACATATAGACTTAGCGACGAACGACCAGCGGACCGACGGTAACTTTGTGTTGCTGTACTAGTGTGCCAGTAATTGTGTGATATATACCAGTGATAGGAGAGCGGTGGGAATTTGTTCGCAACCAGCTGAACGTAGCAAGCAATTAGTCGACAGATCATATTAAGCAAAAACAGGTTCAGCCAATCAAGCATTCAGGCATTCAAAGCCAACGGCATGAAGGTCGTTCCAAAGAGTAAGCGATCATGTTGGCGCAAATCCTCGCTTTATTAAATATTTTCGAAAACATTACAATCCAAACTTCAGGCAAAGTATTCACAATTTAACAGGATAAGGCTGAAGTTTCTGAAGTGCTAGTTTGGTGGTGCAAACACTTTCCATCAATTTTGCGGCAACAACCCTACATGGGCCCACGTTTTCAAGCTTCACAGGCGTGCCCAGTGCAATTCATGAGGTGAAATACATAGTACACAAAGCCGGAAATGCTCAATTTTGCGAAGTTGGTGTTCTGTTTCGGTAGTATCAATAACACCTTTGACACTTGTTGACGTATGACAACGTTCTCATCTTTTCTATCCACACGAAACTTAATTTTTACCCCTTCTTGCAGGAACTCTGATGGACATTGACCAACGAAATGTCGTTCCTAGAATCCGTTGCAACTGACGTTATCATATAGCTGGGTCCACTTTTAACGCATGTGGGACTGTGTGAAAGTGGGTATTATGACCCATCTTATTACTATGAGCCTACAGATGCTGATTCTGTCCTCTCCACTGCATTATATCTAGCTCGATTGACTTGAGTGCTGGTCGTAAATTGTGAGTTGTTCAATTATCGTGGAGGCAACAATTATTTTACAGCACATCCAGTCTTACTACCTTGTAACATGACGCAGAAATTGGAATCGCCGAAATATGTGTCACGGACCCATATACGTTTGCTTCAACTGGCCGTTAGGTGAAAACGATTTTATCGTATATTTTTGAAATTCGGTACGGCTACCGTTGTGGTTACTTTCTTGTTAACAAATGGAAGCCTGAATTGTCTATATTTAGACGTAAGATTTTGCAGACCTTATTGATCACTGCTTTACGAGGATATTTTTTGTTTCTGGAAAATGGACGATATTGCGGCTTTCATGAGGATGTTCGAGAAACGCGGTATCATTGAAAAGTTGAGTGCGATGCGCGGCGGAGTGTAAACACTGAGGAACAGTGTCTTCTCGAAGGACGGAAGCACATTGAGAATCTGGAATGGTAATAATCCAAAACTGCATGAGCCAGATATCCAGGAAGTCATGCACACAACTTACTTAAACGAAAACCAAAATGGTGTCAATCATACGACAGCGAAATGCGCTACATGAGTTCCTTCATATATACATATATGGCGATTATCCGTGGGAAGTGAACTCTGCTGTTTTACAGAAATAAAATGAGGAATGTTTGAAAACTGGGCGATATTTCTGTGGTATCGCCCAGGACTTGGAAAATCATTGATTTTCATGACGGAAGGCATCACGAGAGTTAAAATGTTTTGTTTTAGTCGACCGTAAATTGGTTTGTCCTTCATTTGGTCTCGAGATCGAAATTAGCGATGATAAGTGTTGTGACAGTTTGAATGCGCTGTGCTGTGGACAATTTTTCCGCGTGTGATTAATATTCGACTGAAGTAATACTATATTCCGTTTTATGTTACGGATTATTTACAGGGTTTTGAATGTCTTTGAAGGTCGGGAATTTGCTAGATTCAGCGAATTCAAAAGTTGTTCAGACAGGTACCTGAAGATTTATAATGTTCTATAAGTGCTTGGTTGATGCAAGATATCACGCGATGAACGTTTGAAATATGATCATCTGAGTGTGATAGCCGTTGAGTTTACGTGGTAGATGGCGTTCCACTGTACAAAATACAAGCGACGCAAGAGTGAAAGCCGTGGATTACGACGTGTTTAATTAGTTGAGTTCACATACTTTCCATTGCACAATTCCCACGATACATACTGTCAATCACGTTTCAACGTGGTTGGAAGAGATACCGAGTTGGTTGTTAGCTCTTCCATATTGGAACACAACCACAAAATAACTGCCTTGCTGGACGATACACGTCCATGGATTTCTCAGCTCACGGACGGTGAAATGAACAACTTGAAGCATTCTTTGAGTACAACACGCCAACTGCTGAGTTCGAGCAGCATGCTGCTGATGTCTATGGCAAGTATATAACTACCATGGATATTTGCAACATCCGTCATCAGTTGAAACCTCCAGCAATAAATGGGTTAGCGTGCACTAATGTGGCAGGAATGCTGCCACAAATTCCGCATCATATAGAAAAAAGGGGCATGCTGCGTGTCATCAGGGACGACAAAAATGGATACACGCACATAGTTTTTGCACGCAGAGAGCAAGTGTGCAATTATTTAGACGGTTCCCTGATGTGATAAAAGTCAATGCAAATTATGGGACCAACCTACACAAGTAGGTCCTCTATCACAACATACCCGCCGCTGTTGCCTGAAGCTGTATCAGTTCCTGGTTACAGATGGCATGGGTCATGGACGACTCGCGATATATGCCTATGTTCAGAGTGAGAAATACACTTCCCTGCGCCATTTATCTGAAACATTCCTGGAGGTAATGGGGGAACACGTACGTGTCAGAACGTTTGTGATATATGAAATGGCGGTCCAAATGCGAGCAGCACGAGTGATCTTTGGGTGCAACAAATTGTTATGTTGCTTGAATGTTCGGGTTGCTGCGAGGAAAGATGTAAGGTGATGTAATAAACCTTATAATCACAATTCAGACGAATTTCTCCAGAATCCGATATTTGTTCCGTCCCATGGTTACTTGCAATAACTCTGAAGAGTGAGTGATCACCTTTGCCTATTCATTTTGAAGGTTCAACCGGGATATTGCAATAATACGGCGAACAGGCCCGAGTTTTATGAACTACCTTCCGTGTAATTGGCTGTGTAAAGCCAAAGCAGGCCATCCATGCACAGTTGGATGTTGTTCACTTCGGAACTCGAACAAACAATCGTCTGGAGAATGCGAACGCCCGAATAGAGAAGCGCGCTCATCCCAGAGAGCACTTAGCCACGGCCACTAGTATAATTTGGTCCCACGGCGAGTGGATAATGCGGGAGTTTGAGATACAGTGCACCTACGGTGGTGATCGCTGGGAGGTAGTCAGCGTAGACGTGTACGTTAGGAATATACTCTAGCGGCTGACAACGTTCGCCAGTCAATTGGTGCTGAAGCATCTCCAGGGACATGCTCCCCTGCTGCACCTCAAACGGTTGGACGAGTTCAAGGTAATCGTACATTACGTAACATCAACTGGTAGCTTTGTGTAAGTCATGAGGGCACACAGTATACAGTGAACATCAGTGATGGCACGTGCAAGAGCAACTCCTATAGGACCATATGGTTAACATGCATTCATATACTTTCCGTATTCAAAAAGCACTTCTATTCATACAGTACGTTGTTAATAACTGTGACCGCATTCGCTCTGGGCCGCTGCTCAATCCTTCGACGATTGGTTGCTGAATATATTCTGCCCAAAAGCAGCTTGTCCCGCCGAGAAGTTAAGGTTGCCGGCAGTGATGCATTTCAACTGGATTACAAAATGTTGCATCAAGGGTTAACCAAGTTGCAGGATGTGAACCCAAGGACAGGAAGCCGCGTTTTCAAGGCTATCATAGCTTTCACGCACCAGTCCATTGAGACGGCTAAGGCGCCTTCACCACACACAGACTTCCCCTTCTTCTGTCATGGAATGCAAAACAGCCAATGTGGGATGAGACTGTTCACATGGGTGTCCTGTGGATACTGTGGTAATCCCGTTTTTACGAATGGTTATCGGTGCGATAAAGACCAGCTGTTTGTCCACGTGGAATGCATGAATAATTCTGATATATCGCTCTGTCCCTTATGCACGAGGCAGTTACAACACCCTCGCCAGGTACGTTACGAGTTCATTAACCATGCTTGTGCAGTCGAATCGGCCTCAAACACTGTGACACCTCCGACGTTGAAACACAAACAGAGACCGTGTGCAGCGCCACTAATCATTGATAGTACATTCGAAGATGAGTTTAGCGTTTTCCCCCCACGCAAACGGGTCCGGATGAAAGTGCTGGCAAACGACTTCACGGATGTCACTGGCAACGGTAAGTGATACCCCACCCACCATGTTACATACCGCTTTACTTTAGATCAGCATACACAGCAAGAAGAGGGCTTCTACTGAAGCGGAAACGAAAGCAAGGCGGATCCGTGAATTCGGACGGAACATTTCGGATAATGATAACGTACATGTAACAAATGCATTCCAACAATTCAGTATTAGTTTACGTCGTGGAGTTGTGACTGTCGAGTGTGTCCAACCATAGGTCGTAGCGTTGTGACTGTAGGGCGCACGTAGGCTGACCGTCGAGCGGGTCACCCCGGAAGGCTTCATGCGGCAGAATGCTTCACTTCGCGTTTAACGGCTTTTCCCTTTTTAGAAAGCACATGAAATTCCCTCTCCTGGGAGGTTATTCAACTGCACGAACATGCCGATTTCTTTGTTACCATAATGCCAAAGCAGCTCACGCCCGATTACATTGAGCAGTATATATGGCAAGCAAATCACGCCGACTTGCTTCCGCATTACGTCTGTAGGTCATTAGCTGCAGCCTTATCTACTTGCCCACGGCGTCTCCAAATTTGAGTGGTTTCCAGTTACACCTGGGGATGAACCAGAACACGCGAACTTATCAACCGTTAGCATCTATTTCGTAGAATATCCAACGCACGAGTTCACGGAAAATGATCCACTACCCACATGGTGCTCGTTTATTACTCATCCGTTTCCAACTAATTCTATCTATCGAATCGCAAAATTTCAGCTATCTCGTCAACCTATTTCTATAGTAGTGTAACATGCAGGCCAGCTGACTCTATTTTGAATGCCCGTGACTTCACGCATCAACCTTCGGGCAACGTGGACGCACCATGTGACAGCGTTCTTCCGAAGTAGGGGTTCGAACAGCAGTTCTGAAAGGAGAAACAATGCGAACAAACATGAGCCGAAGGCCCAGTAAGCCATGCACACGACTTACACAAACGGAAATCAAAATGGCACCGACAGCACAGCAGCATGCACCGTCACACAATCCAAATTCAATTCGTGCGCGCTCGCTGGTTTTGGTTGCGCGTTACAAGTAATTTACCGCAATTCCTCGGCGTCCTTGCTAAAAATCTTTTGCGCAATAAAACAAAAAACTCTCACAGCGCAATATCCATATTCTATACATTCCTGAATATTCCGTCTACCTTCATTCAGACGACATTCCAAACTCACATATTGACTATATTCCAACGACAGCACTCACTTCTTGCGGATAATTTTCAGCTACATACGTACATAGCTATCTTGCAGATATCAGATATGGTGGATAGGGTGACGGGGCTTCATATGGTACATGGATTTGGACATCCGGAAGAACATCCTGAATGCGTGCAAACCAACGACTGCATTCTGCACTGAAGGAAGGCGGTGGTAGTGTGTACCGTTTCTCATAGACTTCAAATAAATCATTCATATCGATTACCCCACGTGTTCATTCGCAGTGACTTCACTGTTCCGCCTGTGTTTAGGCGTGTTGAAACACGCATACAGAATTGCCCTCACTCGTAAGCTAGGACAAAAATTGATGGAGCAGTCGCAAGAGTTTAGGCATAGAGTACAGCCTGCTCACACTCGTAATTTAGGAAAAATAGATAGAGTTGTCACAAGTAATCGAGCATAGGGTACTGCTTGCCTCCACCCGTAAGCTAGGACGATCGCGCGGAACATTTATAAGCTTCCTGTTGGGAAGTGCTTCTGGATGTGGCTAGTTCAGCGAGTCACCTTGTCCGCATCCCAGCGTAAGTCTTGTCCCCACTAAAATGTTTGCAAGCGCGGCATCAACGGGTGGCTATGACATGCCCATAGGCGTACCGAATATAACTGAGAAAAATTCTTCACTCGCCCAGTTTTTGTGCATATTCCTATGCTGCAATATTCATACTGCAGGTCAATAAAAAGCCTAATCCTCACTATCCAATGACGGTTTAATCGCTGAAACCATAATCACGTTTCGCTGCTTGTTTTCAAAATTCAAGCAAAGTACGTCTTATTACGTCGACAGTACAGTTTTTCATAATATTCGGCCATTAGTTCTCCAAACTGACGTGAACTGAAACTTTTCGTTATTTTTTCATCGACTGCTATGCCCTTGGTCTGCCGCCTATCCTCTGCTTACGACTTCAGATGATTAAAACAAAAACCTCATCAACAAAATTTAACGACTCCGCGGACTGAAACAAGTTGTGAAGATATGACAAATTCAGTAACTCAAAAGCTGTTTTGCCTCACAGGTCACGGAGGTTTACGGTCTATCGATTACACGCAGCCTTGATTATGGTCGTGTGTCGTTGGTGTAGCACAATATACGGAAGCATGCTGTCCAGCGATCAACGAAAGTTGAAGTTGATGGGAAACATGTATCCCGAACGTTTAAAATAAAAGTTTCCCATCATAGACCACGTGTGTTTGTTCTCAATGTTGCTAAAATCCTATGCTTGTCAGATGGAGTTGCCACCATATGGGCGAATACTGGCGTTTCTGGTGTTTCTCATTGCTTATTACGGTCGGATGTTGCAACTGATAAGAGTTCAGTCCAACCTTCCTTAAGATCAGTGTGGTTGTTACACCAATCTCTAAACCGGTGAAATGGTGTGTGCCGGTCGTCAATCCCACAAAGTGTGTTGTAAAGGCTGCTGTTTGCTTCTTTATAGATTTCAGTAGGATGTTTGACTCACGAAATGTTGAGGAAGTTGCGTGGTAAATTTGGATATCAGGACAAGTTAGCCACGATGGGTATAAGGATGCAGTCATGCGGATCGCGCTGCCCATATAATCTGTAATGATCTACGGTTCCATGCAATCTGTCAGGATAGTTATGAATCTATTGATCTGGGTAAACTAAACGGAATTTCAAGGGTTTACTCAGATCACCTGGGTTCCGTATTCGAGGTAACCGTACCTAGTGAAATGTACGACGCACAGCAAATGGAGCTCTGTTCACAGGAACCAGAAACTAGTGGCTGAGTCAATAATGAGTGGCCTGAACAATCGAACGAGACTTCACCATATAAAATGGGGAAGATTAAGCTTGTCAGGCGCCTTCAGAATATGTTACGTACAGCAAGTATAAGGCTTACCGGGTTAATACTGTAGTACGCGGATTATATTTAGATAGGCCTATGATAATGTGGTTTGGCCACTGAAATATTACGATAAGTAAAACTGCAATTGGCATTTCGGTATCTCCAGCTTTGGGCTTAGTAATGTAGCGGATAGCGTCACTGAGTTGTGTGTGACTGTTTACATGCTAAAAATTCCAACGGAAATTTTTGATACCCCACCATTACTTTCATTTGCAGTAACCGAATACAGTTTCCGTTGATTAGAGCCAGCGTGAACAATGGGCATTTTACAACTTCTACTAGTGCGAAACGATGGTGTGTCTTGGTTCTAACCTTCTCCGCATCTCGCAGAACTCGGAGAACGGTCCTCGAGAAGAATATCGCACTGATGGTCGTCTGTCGTATGCTGGATGTTTCAGTGCTCCAAGCAGTGTGCGTAAAAACCGTTCGGATACTGCTGTTCACACGAAGAAGCGCCAGAAGAAGTGCGCAGATTGGGCGAGATTTTTTGTCACTTGGCTGGTGCGCTACTCATTGGTTTGTTCGTGTAGTGTTTGTTACGTGCCTTTGGAGGCAAACGATTTTTGCACCCAGGTACCGTCAACGACTTCTCCGGTAGTACCGTAGGCATTAGACGAAAACCCTAGGACGTCCGAAACTGCTGTTAGTAACGTCAGGTGCAGGATAGACTAAAATATCGGTTCGGCAAGAGACACGGTGAACTACCGAGTTGCACGCCTTGGATAATACGATAACTTGTTAGTCAGTGGTGGTCTTCACGTAAGCAGTCACGAGGATGATGCTGGGTTAGTGTTGACACTGGTAATAGAACAAAAGTAAATGTCCTAGCGCGAGAACTCTGTGGAACGCCCCCTTTCATGAACTGTGTCGTGGCTTCTATAATGCTCGCAGTTAACTTGTGCCCTGTGGGGAACAATAAGTTCTGCCAGTTTGCCAGTACGACTGCGCTCCACAAATTGACGGAACGGTTATGAAGTGAACTGATGTGAATGAGGAGGAAATGGAACATCCAGCAGATTAAAACCGACAGCCAGAAATTAGGTAGACCTAACAAGGTAGTTTTTATGAAATTCACAGTGAAACAGTCAGTGGCTAGCGTGAACCATTTTCATCGATGCGCTCCACACTCACCCGATCGAAATAGCAATAAACCAAATCAAGTCCAGCGCATTTTGGTATAAATGTTTGCACATTTGCCTCTGCAATTTTGCTGAATTCTTCTGTTCTAGTAAACGTATTCTCCTGGAATGTGTAAACCGGTTCACGTAAAACAATCAAACTGGGCGCCAGAAATACAAGCGGCACAATTAACTCATCCTCAGTCATATCTATCTCAGGCGCAAGATATTAGAGATGTCTTATATGGAGACACAGATGTCGTCCGGGGTTTCATCCGCTGATTTTGTTTAAACCCGTTCGCTGTTCATTTTGTTCTCCATCTTGGTCCTGATCGGGGTTGACGCATTTTCCTGCTGCGATGGTCGTTGAGAGCTCGTGCATTCGGGGTTCTGATAATCGCTGTAGGAGATCAAAAAGCAATCACCGTTGTTGTTTCAATTCGAGGTTTCGGAATAAACAAACGAGACACGCATCTGATTCGGTTTCTTCAAATTCCTCAGCGAACAGCTCAGGAAGCAAGCGCAGACGTTCTTCTTCTTCCGATAAAACGTCGTCTGGTTATGGCTGCTCGGATCCTAAACGTTTGCGATACCAATCCAATCACAAAAGGTACACTATTGAACTTTTCGTAGATTTTCATTCTGTTCCGTCTACCGTTCTTTCTCTGAACATGTTTGCGATTGTTTTTGTCTTGTTGGTTCAGGCGGAGACGTAGTTCCCATGTTACTCATAAGTCCAACCTCACAGTGGGCACGAGTAAGACGGTTCGTTTACCTGGAGATCAGGTCCGGTCGCGTGAGAGTTCCAAACATTCTTGTCGCTCTGGCCTCGACCGTAGTTGTGCCAACTTGTCCTCCAACACCAACCACTCTCCATTGGTAAACCGACGTCCTAGCAGAAGTGGTTACCATTCCCGAGGGCCTTCGCCAAACGGTCACTTGCGTAATGTGCACCATATCACTCCGCCTAAACGAAGCGAGCGAGTTGACGTGGGTCGTTCGAGGCGTGAAAGGAGGGAACAAAAGCGACGTGATGAGAGAGCACAAAGGAAGCTGAGCCATGAGGGTCACAAACGCAAGCCTTCACCTGTTGTTGCGGTCGGTGATGTCGTCAAGCGTCGTTACCGAGTGCAGAAGAGTATAGGAGAGGGTAGCTTTGGGCAAGTTTTTGAATGTTTTGATCTGTGCACTAACTCTCTCACAGCGGTGAAGGTGTTAAAACCACAGGACGATTACAAAGACGTGGCGAAGCACGAGCTAAATGTGCTAGAGCGTGTCTCTAGGCTAGACACAAAAAGTCGCTCTCACTGTATAGTTTCCCTTGATTTTTTTGACTGGCACGGCCACTTTTTTCTCGTTTCTCCATTGTTGGGTCCGAGTGTTTTTTCCTTTCTCGAACAAAACAACTATGAACCCTACCCTGCAGAGCATTCTGCTGTTATCACCCGGCAGCTCTGTGAGGCGGTTGATTTCCTTCATCGTATCGGAATTACGCACACCGACTTGAAACCCGAAAACATCCTGTTCGTTGATGGGTCGTTTGATGAGATCTACAATGACAATAGACGTCGTTACATTCGGCGTATAAGGAACCCGTCGATTAAGGTAATTGATTTCGGATCGGCCTGTTTTGATGGTGAACATCATTCTACCACTATTCAGACGCGACATTATCGTGCTCCCGAAGTTGTGATGGAGCTCGGGTGGGACCACACATCTGACGTTTGGTCTGTAGGTTGCATAGTGTTTGAGCTCGTTACTGGTGAATGCCTCTTCATGACTCACGACAATCTCGAGCATTTAGCGATGATGGAGCGTGTACTTGGCCCCATACCAAAATCAATGATCAGAGCTTCCCGGCGTCGGAGGTACTTTCGACATGGTCGACTTGACTGGTCAGCAGAATCGTCCGACGCCCGATATGTGCGTAAAATCCTTAAACCTTTAGGAGACTATTGGTTTTCAAACTCAGATATGCATATTCGACTAGCTTTCGACCTCACCCGTGAGATGCTCGTTTACGTTCCTTCCAATCGCATAACTTGTTCGAAAGCGCTTGAGCACCCGTTTCTTCTTTCTTTTGAAAACTGATGTTCCTTATATTGTACAGATACTTTGTATTCAATAATCTGGCGCCTTTGCCATGGGCAATAAACGAGATTGCATTGTATTCATTGGAGTGCTTACGTATGTTGCGGATGGTTGTGTGCCAATAAAAGTCGGTCGTGCTTAATCTCTTGCTTTTTGCGGTTCTACTCGTGATTCGATCTTAATCAGTTTTGGGAGGAGCACTGTCGTAGCCTTACATGTTGATTGGTCTTTCGGTAGGTGCCAAACCAGTTTACGTTTAGGTTTTCCAAGTTCTGGAAACAAGATTACAGCGCGTGTCTGCAGTTGACTGGCCTGCGGACTATCGCGCTACCTAGTGTATAGTTTCGTGAGCATTTTTCAGATGAAGGTGAAAACTGGATGCACTAACTTAAAATGCGTCGCTAGATTTGGTTTTGAGTTTTCACGTCACACCGTCAGTCACAAGACATACTGGATATTGTGGACCGGCTACCAATATGGATTTATTGTGGTTAGTCGATGCAGAGCCCGCGACTAGCGTTTAACAGTGGTCAAATTGTCACCGAGCCCGAAGGTGGCTGAACATCTCATCTGAGTTCGTTTCTTCGTTGTTTACTGGATAGCAGTCCTTACGTAGTGCTATCCCTTTTCTCCCTGTCGACATTTTGGACCCTAAGTCCACTTGGTTTCTGTACAATTTCAGGACTTGTTGCCAGTGTTGGGTTGAGTTGTTTGCTGTTCGGCACAACAAGAGCGTACTGTCAAGACGGTCTGTTTTACTCGTTTATGTTCGTACACCAGCGCTCTCCCTACTAGTTGTGTTGATGCGTATTTATCATAATCATCAAAACAATGGTGTGTATTTATCTTGTTACATGGAATACGTCGTTTGCAAGTTTTGATCACTTGGGAATCACCGTGCTGTTTCCTCATTGTATGCGTTTGTTGAATGTGTAGTTATTTCACTAGGTTCTCCGTCTTTGTCAACCGAAGGCACAAAACTAAAGGCGTTTTTGTACGTTTTATTCCGTTCAAGACAAGACACGCTCAATGCTTTTCAGTAATCTGAACAAATCGGTTGTCATGCGGTTGGTGTCCACATGCTCCAATTTTGATAATACGTCACGGTATCTAGAAGTGGTTTTGTTGCTATTCGGAGAACTTACTTGGATGTATCCAATTTCTTTCGCGATCCCCTGGCCGTTAAATCTGCAAGCTGCCACACAAATTAGACGATGAAAGCTATTACCGTTTGTGCCCGTTTGATTATGTTTGCCGGTATGCCTGCAATCTTTGCGACCTCTGTTGCATGGCTGCTTCGAGTAATACCGTCACTGGCCTCATACAGGTAAACAATTTTGCCGCGGTGCGTAATTGTTTTCATTGTCTGGAAAGATGAATTTGTTTAAAGCTGATACACAAACGTTTATTCAGGTTAATCGTTGTAATTTATGGCAGTGCTTTGTCTTGGCTTATCTCGGATTCATTCTGCGTGATTGCATGCTCGGGTCGAAGTCTACACGTTACACACGACCGTTCACTAAGCCTACCTCACTCAGTTTGATCATGGATAAAAGTGAAGTACTACCAACGATATTTTTGCGTCCTTTTGAAGCTCTTGTCTCATCACCTCATCCTTCAGTTGATTTCATCCTACATAGGCTAACATGCAGTAATTGGTATTCAGTGAGCGTTCGTTCATGCCGAATAAACTTCACAACCATGCAGCGGGACAGTGTGCGAATGCAGATACGAACGTTCTGTCAAAAACCTGTCGTCCCACATCACGGACTTCACAGACTAACAGACGTAATACCCACATTTGCGATGTAACGGTTGTTAGCTCCGCTAACGTTTTCAACGCCTCGGCAGTTGTTGACCTCGCTCACAGTTGTATTG
Organism: Paragonimus westermani; assembly: GCA_008508345.1. Taxonomy (NCBI): domain Eukaryota; kingdom Metazoa; phylum Platyhelminthes; class Trematoda; order Plagiorchiida; family Troglotrematidae; genus Paragonimus; species Paragonimus westermani. The sequence continues at coordinate 11,814 of QNGE01006230.1, read as the reverse complement.
ACAATCATCTGGGAGTGGATGGGCACCATTTCGGGAGAAGGCGCATTCCTCACCGACAAACCATTTTGCATCTTGCTCTAAACAATGGGAACCATTTTCCCAGCGTCAAATAGCCCTTATAACTTGTTTTCTGTGAGATCAACGCAAGATTCTCAGCTATTTTCGGCTTTAACTGGTCATCCTTGATGAGTTTGAAGGGGTTGGTGCTGACTATCAAAACGCCCCATATTGATCTGATCGCCTAATGACCGCGTAAGACTTAGTCTGATTGTGCAGTCCATTGCCGGTGTATTTTTGTTTGTGTTATAAATTACGACGTGATCACAAAGCATGCGTAACAAAACGATTTAGAGGATGGCTTGCATTCTGAGCCGTATTAGGAAGCAAACTTACGATAAGCTTCACTGTGTCTTGCACCTTTAGGTTTTCAATGATGTCCGTGTTATGGGTTGAAGCTATTAGATGTGGGTGTTTTTTCCGTTGGAAAAACTCTATTATCGAGACGGTTAACGCTGCCGCTTCTGTCTGAAATTAAAAAAGTACCAGTGGTATAAAGGTAACGTCACGCCTCAGTTGTACGGTTTCGTTGGAATACATTTACAAAACAGCTACTCGTGATTGAAATCTCTTGTTTTCTGTGCCTATGGAAGTCGTCTGTATGAAATATCCGAAAATGCACTCGTAAATTCTGATGTATATTTCGGTCCTCATTAGCTGGCAAATGTTAGCCGCAGGTAATTGATTTGCCCTTGCAGTACAACGAAATTCAGGTCGCTTGTGCAAGCCGTTTCGTTCGTTCATATCCACGTTCAAGTAACTCATTCTTTGCAAAACAACAATCTGATGTACATGCGTTCGTGATGATGTTACTTGCAGCTCTGATCTTGTGCTTTGTGTTAGCTGGTTTCGCGACTGTGCTATGGTACTTAGACTTGTATTTTAGTGTTGATCGGTTTCCTCCTAGTTTGGGTGTGGTCGCAACTTGCATGCAACTTTTCGTTTTTTTCGAACATCTTCACTCTGCCACACTTGCCTGTTGCTGCTCACCTTGTTGATACAGTGCGCAAATTCATCAAGGAGTACAGTTGTTCTAGAAGTTGAATGTTTCATTGCGATTGACGCTGTATTGAGACTAAGTGAGTAAGCGGAACAGTCGCCTTGGTTGAAATCGTCTGCGCTTGTTACGTATATTGCGTCGACTGGTCCCACGATGGCTTTCTCCGCGGGCACGAAACTCCCAATTTGACTGAGGTAGATTATCAGCCCAATCTAGAAAAAATGAGAGGTTCAGCTAGTTATGTTTTCTACTTTGACAGTTGGTTACAGTTTTGAGTTGTGCTTGTTACGGATCGGTTGACATTACGTTTCACTTATGCGTGATTAATCTAGGGTGCTCAGAAGATCTTGTCGTAGCCCTGAACTTCAGATGTCCGACTGTCACATCGTGGAGATTTTCGGCTCATGCGTGAAACTTGAGTCGTTATTACCATCGTTCCACTTCATCAAAACAGAAGAACGGGACGAAACTCTATATTAGGAAACGGTAGCTCTATACCTGATATTTCAAGCCATCTTCACTTAACCGAACAAGCTGGTGTGGAAGTCTCCAAAAACAGGTGACGACCTCAAGGGATCAGTTCATGCCTGTTTCTGGTTCACTGAAGATTATGATCTCTAACTAGTGTTTGGGTGCATGGGGTGTTACTGATTACCTGCTTCAGATATATGCTTTTGCCACTGGCATTTGGTCCGGTTACGATCGTTGTGCGCTCGTGGCTACCGCCGGAGAAAAATGAATTGCGTATCGTATCGATTGATAGCAGTTGTTGGATTGGGTGCCATCCATTTGTGATGCGAATGAGGCTTTCTTGTACCAGTTTCGGCCGAACGCCCTTCATGGAGCTGGCTGCCTGAGCGAAGGCACACAGACTGTGAGAAAAGGGACATAGATGGCCTATCAAATTTTCGGTTGGATAGATCGACAGGATAAGATTGGTTGTCAGTCGAGGGCTTGTGTACACAGCTCGGCTGTCCGTCAAACGGCGTCATGGGGTGCGCTTGGGACTTACTTTTATTTTTATCGAGCGCGAGCTCTGCAGACGGTTTTTTTCTATTAAACAAATGCTAAACTCGAAACGCTTGTAACCAGATACGTCAAACACTGTGCCACTCAGCTGTCAAGTTGGACTTCATTGTTTATTCTGTGTTGGCCTTAGCATTTACCGCAACTTACTTTGCCGTATGTTTGCCACCTAGTCGTGCTTGAGAGGTTTTCGCGACTGGATCAGGTTTCGCAGCCGTACGACTGGGTTGCCCTTACAGTGGCATTATCTACTCAGCCTTTCACAGGAGTGGGATCATGCGGACGCCACAGATGGCGTCCGAGTCTTTGCTAAGTGATTCGTGACCTCATCAGGTGTTCCACCAGCGCTGATGTAGCTTTCAGGGTACATGAAATTTTCGACTGCCTCCAACAGCCCACCACTAAAGGTGAGAGCAGCCGCACAACTCCGTCTTTCTTGTAACAGCACCTTGCACTTAGTAGGTGTGGTGGCCGTACCAAACTGACGAACTGAAGCCTCTAATCTGTCTAAGATGTTCTAGGCTCCCTATGTGCCCTCAGATTAGGGCGATGTCCTCTGCATACTGTCTTTTGAGGTCGAGTGCCTGGGAGCAAGTCCACACCATCATATTCACAGCTTGTCAGGGCACACTCTAGGATTTCGTTTACCACAAAGTCTATTAGGAGGAGTAGGGCTGGACAACGTCGTTGCACCCCATTTGGGATACTGAAGGTCAGTGACACGCCGTCATAAACTCTAAACTGGCCGGAAGCCTTACAGTAAGGTGTTTTCGCGATGGTGATATACTTCCCAAATACACCACTGCGATAAACAGACCCGGAATGTAGCTCTGTCATCCGAATCGAGGGCCTCTCTGATGTTCAGGAAGACGATAGCTGTTGGCCTTCTGTATGAATGGCGGAGTTCAGGTATCTGGCGAAGTGTGAAAATGTGATCAATGTAGCGACGGCCTGGGCGAAACCCAGGTCACTCTTAATGGATGTGATGGTTGCGCGTCCACGTTAATCTGCGAATTACAATGGCTGTGAGTAACCCTGACAGTAGAAACCAGGCTAATGCATCGGTGATTTAAAAACAGTGCGTCAGTCCTTTTTGAAAATGGGGACGATGTTAGCTGAATCCCAGTCACTTGGGCAACCTCACTGATCTAGGGTTCCTGGGACAGATTCGTCAGCTTTTTACTAAAGATGGCGAAAGTGAGTTCATCTTGTGACCTTCCAGAAACTGGATCTCAAGAGACTTGAGTTCAGAGAAACGTTAACAAACCAGGGGGCATAGCTAGAGCTCGAAGACCTCATCAGTGTCGTCGGTGGCCAGTTGAACTGCTGTTAGAAGTGCCCAGTTCGGTGTCCTAAACGCCGTTTTAGACTGTGAGTGGGCTAACCACTGAGTTCGCAGAATACTTCACTCATCTGGCTTTCTATTGCCAGTTGCTCAAGTGAAAAAGAAAAGCTCACGAGAGTTCCCGGTAGCCGCAGTCCATTTCATCTAGACAACACGTATGCCACCAAGCCTCATGATTCTCTCGTAGTGGCTTCCGGAGGTCCAGACGGGTAGCGTTGTAGTCCGAGTTGTGGTCACCGTTGGATGGAGTATTCCGGCGAGCGTGAAAAAATCCGATGATCGCCTAGGGACCTAGCGGTTGACAGCTGAACGAGTAGTATCGTACAAGGCGGCATCACAGTAATGCATTGCACGCCATATATGCTCGGTATGTTCCAGTGTAGTCTGGCGGACCCTGCTTCAGAAGCAGGCGCACATTGGTAAGGATGAAGCGCCTGTGTCTTCTAGTTTTGCTACATCAGTTTTTGGTTGTAGACGAAGTGGCCTCCCACCATAACGCGAAGTGAACTTGGTACAACTGCATTATCGGGATCCACGCAAATTCTCCGGGTTGATTTACAATCTCCGGAACAGCCATCCTACCGATAGCTGACGGCTGTGTAGTCAATCTGTGTTCCTATTAACTCGGTGACGGAGGTCGCTAGGTGACGCATTTACTCCTAGAACATCGTAAATTAGCACTTGCCGGAGATAGACCGTTATCAGCACAGAGCTGCAACAAACGTTCACGGTAAGAATGCGGGCCACGTAAGCTACGCTCGGCAGCGCTTAGCCTGCCTACCTGAGCATTCAAGTATTCAGCCAGTACTGCAATGTCCGTGCTCCTCGCGATACATTGTAGGTTAGTGAGCTGGTGATAAAAGTCACGTGGCTGCGTCTAGACGACAGTCGGTCTTAGCATTGCCGAAACAACACAGACAGCGTTTGTGATGGACACCTCTCGATGCTCTCTCCGTACCCTCCAGTCTGACAGCGCAAGGGCGACTGTTTGCGGGTATCCAGTCAAGTTGGGCGTTCTCCAATTATGCACTTATGGAGTTCCAAAATCGGCTTGGCCAGTGGCTTATACCGCAGTCTCCAGACAGGCGCACACTGTACCCGCACAGTGAAGCGGCTTACAGAGTGGAAATGTAGAACCCTAAAGCATTGTCAGCAAGACGACAAATATCGGTGGCGAACGTCTGCAAAGTGCGTGCAAGAGCTGTCTGCTGACCTAGTTGCATGTGTTCGAACATCACAGGTTGGAAGGTCAGCTGGTGTTCGGGGGGCAAGTTAGAGGCTTATGTTCCTCAGACGAAGGAACCTTAATGTTTGACACACTGTCATTCTATGACTGTCGCGAGCGGGAAATGAGTTAAGTTGTTAGTGAGTGCGCGATAGCGGGTTTGAGGGGACATTTGCCTAAATGGGTGCAGAGCTCCGTACTGCCAAAGGGCAGCAATGTCGTCGGAACACAAGCAACTAAGGTTCGCAGTCGCAAGACATCCTGATCACTGGTCACTTCATCGACCCGGTCGGTGCATTCGGAATCATCCTAATCCAATATTCTTGCAGTTTGTTGAGACTGTCGCAATCAGTCAACTGGAGCCGACCCTGTGTGTTCGGAAACAATTGTTGATGAGCTTGACCCTTTCCCGGACTTAGTGACCTTCCCTAACTCACCGATCGACTTCCCATCCCGTTTACCCCCAACTGGTCGATATAAAAACCGTTCCGTGTTATAATTTTGATAGCGAAGAGTCAATTTTGTTCGAACCAAGTAAAACGTTGTTTGACAAAAGAGGGGAATGAGACAAATTGGTTTGGTGTGGTAAAATGTGACATGAAACCGAAGCCAGCCGTTGACACCTCAGTCAAGGAATTGTGGCAGAAAGACATGACAAAATTCGTAATTGCTATGAATCTGAGCCCATAATTGCGAGGGCGGTGTGCTTTTTGACTGCTCAGGCCAAAGAGTGGGGTTGGCTTGAAGAGTTCACTCGGAGTCTTTGGCTCAGGAGGAACCTAACCCACAAATCAACGGGCTGAATCACAGAGTTTATCCATTGGTGGTCGGTGGCCAGTAGTTTTTCCCTTCATACGCCCTTCGCATAGAGCCGATCCATCCGGGATGCCGAGTGCACCCTGCTGGGGAAACAGCACAGCAGTTCGAGGGTCCACCAACGAAGGTGGACCTGGTGTGGTTGATATGTCTAAACAAGTAGCTCAAGACCGACAGTTATTTTGAGACTCGTACCTCCCGTTTTCGGGACCTGGGGCTCAAATTGGTTCATGCGTCCTTTGAGTGCGCCCCAGCCACTCAGGGTACTCGACACACTGCGTACCCACTGAAGCCGGTGGTCACCGCGTTGATTCGTACACCATTCTCGGGGGTTATTCATAGTTGACGGAGACTGAACATGTCAGTACCCCATGAGGACAGCATGTTATCCGGGAGCCTGTGTGCTCCCGTTGGGGCACTTGAAACTTTTGTGGTGAGTAACGCCATGTCGTAGTACCATCAAGGAGCATTATGTGGCACTTGACAGGAAACCCGTTTGCCAGCCGCGAATCCATCACGCTCTGGTAGCACTACCGCTCATTGTACATGATTGCCTTTTTGCTTATTTCACAGCTGGCCCTCACATGGAAGGCTGCTATTCAATCTGAAGCTTGGGAACGAGGTCAATGGTGTTGACCTAGTTCTAAGACCGAGAGCACCCCGACTGCCCAGCAGTTCTAATGGCTGCTGACGTATAATGCTACACGGTTGTAAAGCTTTCGGTGTTGTTCGGGTGCCTGGTTTTGCTCTAATTACATCTTCATGATCTAATCATCGCCTTCAGTTTTTGCTCTGTGCCCACGGTTACCGTGGCTCTGATTGCTGTTCCTCTCGGCAATCGTCCACGAGGTAACAGAGTAGTGAACCAATACAAGGTTATAGCCATGGCAGAGGCTGGAGGCAAACAGAAGCAGTTAATTTTCACGGAAGTCAAGTTTTTTGTTACCGGCTCGCAGCTGACAGCGACATATTGCTACATTAGAGACTGTTTCTAACCAGCAATGTGACTGATCGGGAACTTCCCAACTAGGTAAACGGAACCCACAAACCTTGCTCAATCGATTGTTCAGGGCTTTCACGTACCGTGATCCTGTTGACTAATTTTTGCCTCCATTGTCCCTGTGGATACTCATCTACTACCGAGACAGATGATGCCAGTCTGCATCCGTAATGTCCGAATATCGAAAAGGGTGTGATGTGCAATCGTTAAGTGTCACTAATTCACAAATTGTGCAGATCAAGTTGGGTGGACTAGGTTGACAAACACTAGAAAAACCACAGCGGCTGTGAAATCCTACTTTCTGGAAGCGTGCCCCGAAGTCACTGTTGATGTGACAAAACTGGATACTTATCATAACGGTGAGTCTCGCAAGCAAGCGTCGCTCGATTCATTCCGGCTGTAAATGTGATGATGGTCAAGAACTCAACCAACAGCCGGAAGCCAGTGCAACGGTTGTGAGCCTCATCCGGTTGACCGTTGGCCCGAAGTATATGGGCATGTGCCTGCGCAAAAGTGGTTCACTTCTTGTCAGTCAGCCTTGCCGTTTTCACATACGTATTGTGAATTCGAGGAACGATCCAACTGGGCCGTGTTGAATTTTATCAGATGTGAGACACGAATAGTCAGATGCGTTTCACACGCCCATCTGTTGGAACCTAGGGTGGCCGTTGCGTGGGTGTTGTTAAGACGTAATAAAACCCCCACGCTCAAATTTCCCATCTCTTCCGAGATGATGGTGAAAAATTGTTATCAGAACTGACAATATTCATCGGTGTCTGAGAACTTGCAGATGTGTCGATCTCGTTTCTGTCATATACACTGCATTCTTTGGTCTGATATTGCCTCGGTCCACTCTGGAAGTAAGGGTCAAACAACATGGAGGGTCCAATGCGGCTTTGGTTTCGTTGCCTTCTGATATGTTTTGCACGGACACTATTGTAGGCAGTCAGCAGGGGTGGTGCTTTTAATTCTGATTACTTACCATTTGGTCTTCCGTGTTTTTGAAAACTATCTCTGCATTGTATACTTACGTTGTGAGCAGGGTGCCGTCCGCTTTGACATTTTTGGAATTTCCAGCTATATGGTCGGTTGGTCAACTATTCAAGGTGCGCAGTGTGCGATGATTGATTTGCATGCTTCGTATGCTAGATGGACGCGTGCAACGTCGGGTGATCTCCACCGAGCTCACTAATGGTTGGGTAGACTCATGAGGCGCTCGGACAAAAATTCGTCCGTGACTGTTTCATCGAGCAAAGTGAGTAGGCATCGTCCACCCGCTTAAGGGTCTCGTGTTCACTCAAGTCAGAAGTTAGGAGCGTTGTCCCAGTTCACAGCGCGTCGTGATCAGACTTGCTTTCGTCTCGTTCAGTGTTACTTTATGGGCCACGCTCTCTTTCCTATGTTTTTTCCAGGATATTCATCTTTGTGGTGAACGGCCCTAGCGCCATCTGGTTAGGTTTGTGGCCATTCGTGAATGTATGAATGACGCTCGAGCTCAATTTTTCTGCGTCATGTCTATTCACTTAACTTTCACTTTTTATTACATTAATGTGGAAATATGTGCACCTTAGGTGTTACTGTTCTAGGAAACATGATAGCTTGGTAGCTGCGTTTGTTCGGTTCAGCTGTTATCTTTTTCTACATAATATTGCTGTCTGTTGCGCTTAGAGCTGACTGTATAATCAATTGTGAGTTATGAAATCCCGAATTGTACACTTCACGGATTTAGGTGAGCATATTTTTGTAAATGAATTTTGTTCAGCTTCGTTTTGACCGTGCTACTAGAGGTCTGTCGCTTACGGACGTATGCACTTATTGCTTTTACCGTCTTGAACTTCTTGAATAATCGATTGTTTATTCATTGTAGCCTACGTAGCCTACGTTGAATTTGCTTGTAATGCATCATTATATACGTTTGTTAGTATTCAACTTACCAGTCCATTTCTGCCGCAAATTGATGAGCTCGAAGAATGTGCTTTGAGTGTTCGAGAATGCGGTCTTGCAGTCTGTGCATGATGGCCGTTTCGGAATCTAAATGAAGTTGAAATGATCCAATTTTGTTAAGGGCGGTCAATCGATATGTCTGTTTTATGGAGTTCTTGCTAAACTTCCGAAAAACTTTGCCAAAAGACTACATATCAACAGGTTTCTCAGTGAGCGAGATGAATCTCTGTCAATTTGTATAAATTCTCAGATATGTTCACAGCCACTTAGCTTTCCTGTACGGAATCTACATTCGCAAATGTATTTTGCTTTGCTGCTTGAGGCCGACTGGCTACCATTCCGATTATCTACTGCGCCTGATGCACACTAGTAGTTGGCCGCCAAATGGGCTTGTGTCTGCTGATGGTCGCTGTGGCTACGCGTGATTGGCTTTAGGGCGCCGGCCATGTCCCATTTGGTCGACATCTTGAAGTACTCTTGCATGAACTTGATGGCTGCTGTCGACGGGATTTGTAAACAGCGTCAACACTGATTGCCCCTTATATTCCAATAGGCGATGCATAATAATATGAGTTTCACTGCCCGAATCCTTTAGAACTCGGAAAATGTTATGCTCGAACCTCAGGTCATCTGGCCAGCAGGCCTTAGGTATGTTAGGTCGTGAGTACAACTTACTTGAAGTCTTTAAAACGAGTCTTAGAAGGTTAGTCGAGAAGCTTGACTAATTGGTAAAACCAATGAACTTTTAGCTACTTGTATGTCGGAGAACAAACAGGCTTGCGTGCTGTCGTTCCGAGGCGTTTGTTCGCACGTAAATTTTTCCGTGAGGATGCAGTTTTATTCATCATGTTTGATTGATGTTTAATGACCGCTTCTCAAATTTCAGTGTCACGAATGGGGATCAATCTGAGTAACCTATCAACCCAAATTATCTGGACCAAATTTGATATCCACTAAGGTTCTGCACTGATTTAGCGGAACCGCTAGCAGTATCTTTTAATCGCTCCTTTTCTATTAGCCGTCTGTGGAAAGACTGGAAACAGTTAAAAATCACACCTAACTTCAGAAGTGGATGCTAAGATGGCTTACCAAACTATCGACCAACAAAGTTGCTTTCAGTTGCTTTCAGTGGTATCTGAATTAATGAAGTTACCAGATGACTGAGCTAAAGTTGAATTTCTCGAATTTATCATCAAGTAGTAGAATGGATTTCGCAGAGGATACTCGTGCTTCTGAACGAAGGTTGCCGACGCAGGTGCGGTCTGGTGTTTCCTCGACTTTTCCAAGGCCTTCGATAGGGTTCACCATTCCACCTTGCTACTGAAGCCCAATAGTTATGGTGTTGATGAACGCTCACTTACGCGGCTTGAGGATTACCTGGCTAAACGGCATCAAGATGAATGGACAGTAGTCAGGTTGGTTCTCTGCTAACAGCAGCGTTTCAGAAGTAACAGTCGTAGAACCTCTGTTATTTGCTCTTTCTGTACTCGACAAAGCTCCGGCGATTTCTAGAGTACCTGGAAGATGTATTAACCTTGTAAAAGGATTTGGATTGTCTCAACCAGTTGTTGATAGAAATTATCCTACTGTTCACTATAGAAAACAGTCTTGCACTTACGCCGTCAAGATTGTGCTGACTAACACAGGGGACACGAAGTTGCTCATGTCAGCATTCGAACGAGACCTAGGAGCCATAATGGTGGACATTTCCCGTTTGTCTGTTGGCTGTGCTGCTATGAATAAAAAACAAACACCGAGCCTGTTGAAACGGATTTGTGGAGCCCTCCACCGAAGACTGTTTCCTGCAGTGTTCGCTTCTATAATGCGCTATATTTGTAGACAAACATACGAGGCTGTCGCTTTTATCTTCAGAGAGATTTGGCACTCTTAAAGTGTCATAGATGTCACTGGAAGAATTTTGGGGCTTAGGAATATTCCCCGCTTGGAAAGAATGGAAGGCTCAGGTCAGTTCTCAATGAGTTACAGACGCCTCAGAGGGATACCTAATTCTTGCCTACAAAATACTCCACACCTGAGTACTTTCCGATAGAGGTAGCAGCTCGGGGAGTTTTGTCTCAATGATTCCGAGTTTGAGCAATCAAGCTATCCGGGAACATACGCTCGGCATCATTTAGCGTTGAACGGGGCATCAAGTTCACTAATAAGGAAGCACAAGTGGATTTTTCGCGATGCTGCCAGAGCGTCTAACTCGGAACACCTCGTTTATTGCATTCATGTTGCGGTTGTGGAGACGGGCTTCGCTGTTTATGGTCCTACCAGCAGGTTCCACGTGATGTGATGTCCGGATGTCATTAAGGTTGCGTGCGCTTTGTACAATGTCCGTTTTGTTATTCGTCTCTTGCGCTACTGATCATCAGTGCTTGTGAAGCTGCTACCTTGAACTGCAACCCATCTTTCTGTTTTGAAGGATCATCTGATTCTAGTTCCAGGATGACTACTGGATTCGCATTCACCACTTTAGCAGTGTAACGCAAAATTGCATTGTGGCTCTGTTGTGTGCAACCGTATGGGTAAAGTTTGGTCATGGGCGAACCGATCGAATGCATTCATCGAACGTTGGGTCCTGTCTTTGAGGCACATGTTCTCCATGAAGCAAACCTGAAAAATTAAGGTTTCGTCTACAACAAAGACTCAAGGTCCAGGGTTCTACTCTACCCAGTTATGGCTCAACCCTTTGCACTCCGCTAGCCAACAGTTACGGTTCATTTAGGCTGCGGACATTTTCGATTCATTGGTTCAGTGTACTCAAGGTTATCTCGTAGTAGCTACATCAACTATAAAGCGTACAGTTCGAACGCTTCTCTCTGGATGTGAACTCTATCAGTATTTAGTTTACGTGCGACCCATTATTTCGCATGCCAGTGTGATGTTAACGCTGAGAAACCCATTCGTTTCAATATCGTAACATACTGTGCGGGTGTTTGGGTTTCCAGTTCGCATTTCCATCCAGATTAAGATAATCAAAAAGTCATCGAACAAATTCCACATAAAAAGTAGCTTAAACCGAGACTAACTGCTCCTCAACGTTGCTGACGATGGTGTGCCGGTACCTGATAGTTCAAAAGATGCTGTTAAGTTAATATTCTGCGTTGCTCTATGTTTTAGGTTGCACTTTGAAGCAAAAGGACAATATTTTACCGCATCATTGTTTCACAGTGTTTACGTTATTTTTCGAAACGCAAAGCTGTGGTTGTTGACCGGTCAACTTACGTTTATCGCTGCTATCATGTTCGAAAATCGAGGTGGTGTCAAGATTTGGTATCTTCAAAGTTTCGATCGTCTTTACTAATCTGGGTAACTTATAGCTCTCTGGGTGCGTATAGTAAGTGAGTGAAGGTTTGTCATCATCATCATCAAAAACAGCCATGAGCCTGACCAAA
>QNGE01006229.1:10301-33895 GCA_008508345.1 Paragonimus westermani | reverse complement strand
GTTACATTATCAGTCTTTACAAGAAAGGCTCGTGATCATCGTCGAGAAGAATCCCAGTGTAAGAATCGACAAGAAAGGAATGATTAAGGAGAGGGAACATGGTCATCATCATAACAATCGTCAAACACCCAGCGCAAGCAGCCTCTTCAACAGGGTACACAAATCTCTGTGCAGCGTTTTCCCACACGCTGAAGGTCGGTTGATATGACTAATCTGGAGACTTACCTGAAAAAAATTAACGCCATATCAACTCCAAACCGGATGTATCTTGACAAATACACGTTGGCTGATTCAAGCCTTTCCCCACCAATTTTGACCTTCATACACAACGGAGCCTTAGCGGCAATCGGTTGTGCAGTATCTGAGAGCAACCTGTCTTTCTAAAGAACACCACAAGTGAATCCTTAGGAGGCGGTGAAGTGTAGCAGCCATAAGAACCCGAAAACTACAGAATCAAAACGAACAAATGAGTTTGAGTACTTTCGTATTGTACGTCAACCATATTTGATGGAAGAACTTGCGTTTGGACAAGCCTTTCGACCAACCAACTTCGAAATGATATTTATTTGGACATGCTTGTGATCAGGTTACTAGCGTCGTGGTTGATGAGTTATCCACACAAGCATAAGTGCCAGAGTGCACATTCCAATGCTGATCAGGAGATGCACCGCTACTAGGCCTTAATACGAGCAAACCCACGGATTGACGCTTCCTTTCTAAGTGTGTGAAGCACGGTCAACAGCCTTGGCGAAATCAGAGGAGATAACATTCGAGATGAGGCCACTGTCTTTAGCCCCCGTCACACTATCTATGAAAATGCGCATGTTTGTTGCGCAGGACCGGTTAGGAAGGAAGCCGTGCTGGGTGGAAGAGAAAAGAGGACTTGATAGAAAGTTACTGAGGATGTCACGCTCGAGTAGACGCTCCATTATCTCGTAGAGAACGCTAGTAAGGCTGATTGGCCGATCACTAGCCGGACAGTGTCGGTCGCTCGCCTTAAAGGTGAACGTGACTGTCGCTTTTTTCTATGCGCTAGTGAGAATGCAAATCTGGAGTTTCTGCTCAAACAGCTTGCAAAGGAGTTCTGATAGACTAGCAGCTGCCTCCTTGAGTATTATGGGATGGATCTTGCCAGGATTCATTGCACTGTCCGAGATAACCTTGAATAAAATGTCTTCAACATGGATCACTGAAACCTCAGCGGCAACGAGTGGTTTTCGGAAGTTCAGCAGCGGTAGGACAGGACGCCAGCTTGATGCTGCGAAGTTGAAGACTGCCGAGTAGTATTCCCTGAATAACTCGGCTACAACTAAGGATTCAGGTGAAGTCTCCCTGTTGGGCAGTCTCAAAGAAAGAGCTGAAGGTCTATTATTTCCTAGTCGTCGCAAATGGTTGAACAAGAAGTTCTTGTTCTCGTGGCCGTTGAGCGAAATCCTTTCTTACACTAGTTTGAAGGGTGCTTATGGATTTCCCATCTGCACTTAGTTCGAAAGATGTAGAGCGCGCTCAGGTCCTCTGAGATTCCCGTAAGCTCATACCTCGTGAATAAATAAAAACGGCCATCGAGAAGATGACGTATTATGCGCGGAAGAAGTGACCGAAAAGAGAAATTGCACAGTTTGCATGGTACAAGTAAGTAGTCCGCTTTTTGAATCGTGTCTCGAAAAGCACCGTTAGTCTGATCCATAGGGTCAGAGGGAAGAAGAAGTGAACCTAGGTAAGTTCTTGGGCAGTTAAACCCAGCCTGATTAAAATCTAGAACTGTAGGCCTTTTTGACAGATAAGACCAAAGGTTAGCAGAAAGTTCTCACTGCGTCCAGGTGGCAGCTTGATGGACTCTCTGTTTACCAGGTAGTAGATCTGACCAGAGCAATGCTGCGTGACGGCGCCAATGTGCTGTTTCCACACCTTCTGTCCTACCGGGGTCGATAAGAAGGCCGAGAATTCGCTTTCACAGTCCTGTGGAAACTGCTGTCCAGTTTATCTTGGGTGCATTAAAGTCACCCGTAGTAAGCAGATGAGTAGAACGTTGTAGTCCTCAGAAGTTGTTCAGGATTACTAGAAGGGTGCCATTGTCGGCGACGCCGGATAAGGGAAAACAATAAATAGCTTTCGCTAGAAGGGAGTCTTGCTCACGCAGTGCTAGTCAAAGCCACAGAGCGTCACATTTATGAGGGGACTGAAAACCACCTGTAACCATGGGTGTTGGTAGATACTGCTGAAAGAAGATCGCAGAACCCCTCCGTTTTTCGGGTGGAGTCAGTTCGTTAAAGTAAATACGCAGGGACACTCAGTTCACTGTCACTGATATCACCTGCAGGCCAAGTCTGTGTGAAGGCGACCATGTGGGGTTGTGTATCATCAATTAACTCTCTGATTTCCGATAACTTATCAGACAGACTCGAACAGTTAGTGTACGTGCACTTGAAAGCTAGTTCCTCGTTGAATTTCACGAGAAGAAAGAAGTGAGATTGCGGGGAAGAGCCTGGGAAATAAGGTTTAGAACTGAAAGGAGTGGTGGAGCTGGACTCGGTCTGTTCTTTCGAGTCGTTCTGACAGTACCACTTCGAGGCTACGGGCGTGGCGTCACTGCCTATGCGTGCGTCAGCGACTTTACAGAAAACTTGACCAACACTCCTGCTTTCACAACTTACGACCTGTGCGTCGCTGCCAACTCCCGCCTCTTGAGAGGGTGTTTGGTAGTTTTCACCCGCAGAAAATTTGGCTGCTTCACCTGCAGGGTGCCGGGTTTGAAAGAGGGCAGTGCACGCGGCGTTATGGGCCTGCTGATAGGAATACCTATTTGGGCAGGCCAAATTAATGCTTTTTGAGTCTCAGGGAGCGGTCTCAGCAGACCACTTCCGTTCCGAATTCGATGGATTTTGGGGAAGATAACTCTGAAGACGGTTACTGTGCGGTCTCAGTGTCCACAATACTCGTACCTGTACCGAGGGTGTCCGTATTTGGAAAAGCCATGCAGTCGGCGCCTCCGCTTTCTACAACAGGCACATGGGTCTGATGGAACAGTCGAAGAGCAGGGACTAATATATTAGTCTCCATTCGTAGCTACTGTTCTGCCATGATTCGCGACTTAGTGTCAGTACGCTGCCCGCTTCTCACCCTCTCTTGCTGACAGCGATTGAAAGATATGTTCTTCAGATGGTTGTTGGCGGACTTCAAATCCACAATTTTTGTCCAGATGGACTGTGTGTCTGGCAAGGTTGCCAAAAGGCCAAGTGATTTTCGGGTTGTTTCGGGGTGCAGGTTGCTCGCGAGTACCAAGTTTGAGAATAAGGGCGCTGAAACTGATTTAGCTATCTCGGTTGGAGATGTTGTGGAGAAGCTTCCCTGTGAAACAATTCTCGTTTCTGGGAGAGTTTCCCCCTTCATTTTTATTGTCGCCTCCTACACGTGTGTAGTCGACAGGGCTAATGTCTCCTTGGTGATTGCAACACCAGGTAGGGATAGATCTATGCTCTCAATTAGAGACTGTGGTTCCAACTTTCTTTTACACAGAGTCCGTTGATACTCCTTCGTCTTATTTCTCATGAAGAAATGGAAAGAGGCACAGAGCTGAGAAGAGCTCCGCATTTACACCCGCGGCTTTTCTGTGTCATTCCACATTTCGTGGCGGAGCGGTGCCTTGGCTTTCGTCAGACCTGCAGTCCAAGCAGATAAAATTGAAGGATGAAGAAGCTAGCTGCTTGTAGCGGTGTTTCTTGAGGCCAGTGTATTCGAAGTGACACTGATGGCACTGCATGCCGTTTTGTAAGGACATTTTACTCTCATACCGGCCGCAAACACTTGTTGCCTCAGACACTGTCTGCTGAGCTCCAGCGCTGCTAGAGCAAATACTGATCATTTTTGATAGGGGCGAGCAATCAACAACAGAATACAGTCAGTTCTCAGCGACTCAGAAAAGAAACGGACAGGACAAAGCGGAAAAATTCCATACTTTGTAACTTAAATAAGTCAATACGTAACCAATTAGTAGGTTATTCGATAGTAAATGACAGTAATCGTGTGCAATATTCGACACACAGAGCAATAATAAGATAGAAATATGAACAGACAGTGACATCGAGAAAACTGAAACGAAATTTTGAGTTACCCGCGCGAGTCAGTGAAGCAAACATTAGTTAGTAATGCCGAAAAATCAGAGACCAAATGAAAAGTGGGTTACGGTGCTCTACTGCTTTGGTGAAAAAATTGACGGAACTGCCGGAATTTATGTAAAATGTGACCGACCCGTCTGGAAAAATGTTCAATATTAGTAGTTGCGGAAAGATCTGTGTAGTATGTTGTGGTGCTAGTTCCTGAATTCGTACGCCCAGAGTTTTCCCAACCTTATGTTACCGTAAATCGGAAGTCGCAGGGAGAAGACAATGAATCTGCAAACAAACTTTATTCATTGATTTACTCACCGTTCACAACAGACTTCAACGTAACAATTGAGGGGTGCTAGGGAGTTGGACGCGAGAGCACCTTGAGCACGACCGGACAGCAGGGGCCAGAGAGGAAGCGTGTGTCGACGGAAATTCCAGTCGACCTTCAGAATTCAAACAAGCGTTAGACTGGTTAAGCGGCGTTCCTAACGGTAATAGATCAACATTGTTATCCTAGTGAATGTAACCTACAGCTACGAGCAAAACTGCGATAGTTATACCGTCCCACTAACTTTGATGCTAGTGGATTGTAGTAAATTCACACTCAAGGTAATATGAACCGGTGTGGTGGTACTGGCAAGGCAACTCTCACGTCGCGCGGAGTTTAGAATTTTGGGGACGTCGAAGGTGATTTCACTACAGTGTCGAGGACTCAGTTCAAACTCTGTTTTGCTTGGAAGTTTTCATGCCAATTCACGCAAACCGCCCTAGATTTTTGTCGGAATGAAGTGGAACACTGCGTGGTGCCAACACACGTAGACGCTATGCGCTCGCATCCAGACATAACGCGGTGACCATCAGTCTATGAGTGCTCCTGGTGTACCCTTGGCGATTCTGCGAAATAACAACCCATTCACTCTCGTGTAGAATAAGCATAGCAGACGAGAGCGTTTTCAGAGCTAAATTATCAGGCTGAATGCAACAAAATTGGATGGGTTCGCCGCGGCGTAGCACAACATTTGATTGGGGGTTGGTAACAATTAATGTCACCTCCATTCTACTCATGAGACGTAACATCAACCACATGGGTTGTAAGCGTTCGTTAGGAAATCAGTATACCTGCATGACAGATTTATCCGGGGTACGGATGCATGACTATAGGAAGTTCAATGTTTCGACCACACATTTTTGTCTGTATGATGGGAGTAAGGGTAGACGGATTAGAACAGTCTCTGAAATTGACAGGGGGTGACCTTTGAGCTATTTTGACTGCACCCCACAGATGCGACACAGCGGCCTAAGAGAATCGGCTGAGTCGGTAGGATGGTTTGATTAGACAAAGTTCCTCTTGTCGATCCTCGAGCCATTCATACCACATGATGCTCCCGGATAATTTCAGATAGTAACCTTATTGTGAGGTCCATGTGGCATGTTCGAAACGTTAAGCACAAAAGGAGGTAGCATGTGCGGCAATTTGTCTTTCAGTTGAGGAAGCAAAGCTGGTGTAGAACTAAACCGTACAGATATATGAGCAGTGAAATAGGTTTTGTTATTTGATAAGTTAAGTCTCCATATTGTGTTTTCAGTGGAACCATCACCTTTGAGTGATGACGGAACATAAGTAGGATTTTTTGCCTGCAGTTTGCGGGATACCTGCCTTTGAGTTCGTTAGCATGTGTTTAAGAGACAAACCTCTCTGAATAACCACTTTCAAGTGTAGTGAATCCGAACAGTATATGAAAACTCAGGTGTGAATAGAAAGTCGAAATCTGATGAAAAGGAAAACAAGTAACTCACAATAGTTCGTGGAGGCACGTTGGTTTAGTGTTCCACTACACCAAATGAGGATTCTCACTGATACTACTTGTCGTGTATCCCCCAGATAGTCTCGATATCACGACCGAGATAATTCCAACGACATATAAATAAATAACTAAATTTGCCGAACTAAACGATTGATTCCGCTGAATTCTAACTCTTCCAAAGGTTTGTACGCCACTGACCCTGAACGCGAACAGAAAGCAGAACTCACGAACCCGGAGGAGTAATTTGAAAATTATTAATTACTCCGTTTATCGATTAACCTCGTTCTAACATCGTGTGTACATGTGAGGTGGAAGAAGATGAAAAGGCATGAAAAACAATAAAAAAATATGAAGTAGAAAATATTGTATGAAACGCTACAGAAGCAGTGTATTTAATAGAATCTCCTCTCCATCTTCTGCAACGTTATTCGAGAACAGTGTCATAGTTTAGTCTAGTAAACATCTGACCAGGTTCCTGTTTTGTCAGAAGGGGAAGGAAGCTGCTGAATTTGGTATGCTGGAGCAATCAAACTGCTTTACGATATGCTTCACGCTGTATCGGCATTCCCGTTACGTGGCACGTACATGATTTAAAGCGCTATACATACGCATGCTTCTGGATCCAGGATACAGCAGATGTTTTACTGTGTAGACTGAAGATTCATAATTGTTTCACTGAAACTTTTCGATTCGTCTACCATACAGTTATTACTGTGTGCATCACGTTTATGAGGAACGAATGACTACGCGGGGTCGGCTAATTAACTGCCCTCAAGCACTACCATAAGATTATCGGTTATTTAACGGCCTAGTCATAACCAGTTTGCTGCTGTTCACTCCTGACCGTATAACTTGCCGCAAATTGTAAAATGAGCGTTGTATGCACAACTGTATAGTGACCATTTTAGCTCGTACACTCGTATCCCAATAGTGATTTAACTGCTTAAAATATACCGACTGAGCAACTCAATTGTCTCACCTATTGAGATGCATGTAAAGAGGGGTGTAAAGTTAGGTGAGATTAGACAATTTCTCTCCACGTTCAGTTTTATTAAAGTTTTCGTAATCTCAAAGGGATGTGTCAGAATACGAATCGTTAGTTCTCTTTTGACCTGGTTCGAACAACTCGGTTAGTGGTATTGTTATGTTTGCCGAGCTTGGTATACATACCAATACCAAAACCATCAAGCCGAGCTACAAACACCACCACCACCACAGTTCCCAGCCATCAGAAACTCGGTTAGTCATTATGAAGTTGGTTGATACGGCAAATTACACATATCTAACATCGGTCATAGTTGTACTCCGCTTACAAGTATCACGGGTAAACCATAGAGCTTTGGAATTACAGTGTTCACTGATCTAATTCTCCCAAAGGTAAATTGGTAAGTGCTTCTTTGTTTCATACATCTCGGGGTTTTTTGTCAGCGCCTAGTCAGTAATCTATATTCAGTTCTCTTCATCTTCTATGCAATTAGGCTTGTTTTTATCTTTTAGATGAGACCCAACTGTGAAAAGCCAGGGCTTCGGCTGGATACGAACCAGCGACAGACACAGCATGCCTCAACGCGGCAAGCGCTCTACCAGCTGAGCTACGAAGCCACACCGAGAGCTCGGAAATTTCACATTTGGACTCTGTTACCCACCCGTCCCACTGTCTCATATGGAATCCACCAAATGATTCAGGGGATCGACTGCCCCGGCAGGATTTCTCAAACAGTTCACGCTGGAATCCACCAACGCCACTGCTGAGCATAGAAATTGTATTACTAACAAGTAGTGTGGCAGATTTATGAATTTAGATGAGACCCAACTGTGAAAAGTCAGGGCTTCGGCTGGATTCGAACCAGCGACAGACACAGCATGCCTCAACGCGGCAAGCGCTCTACCAGCTGAGCTACGAAGCCACACCGAGAGCTCGGAAATTTCACATTTGGACTCTGTTACCCACCCGTCCCACTGTCTCATATGGAATCCACCAAATGATTCAGGGGATCGACTGCCCCGGCAGCATTTCTCAAACAGTTCACGCTGGAATCCAGCAACGCCACTGCTAAGCATAGAAATTGTATAACTGATAAGTAGTGTGGCAGATTTATGAATTTAGATGAGACCCAACTGTGAAAAGCCAGGGCTCCGGCTGGAGCCCTGGCTTTTCACAGTTGGGTCTCATCTAAATTCATAAATCTGCCACACTACTTATCAGTTGTTTTTATCTGTCATTAGCGCACTAATTCTATTTAGGTAATCAGGTTTGTATAAAAAGAAGATTACGACACCTCAATCGGGTCTGGATATTTTTACATCCCCATTTCGCCCCAGGGACTCCAGGGAGAGTAGATGTCTAGTGAGTATACTTTTATTTATGGTTTTTATGGTTAGGTACTGGTAGTATGACTGAACTAAGGTTGCTTTCAGTATTTCAGCATTAACAGCTGACGCTGATTGCATATCGATCAGCTGGTCGTGGAGGTTTTCAAATTGACCCTTCAATTCTAGCTGCCTAACTCTGTTTTTGAGAAAAATCTTCCGTCCTCCTGATGAAACCCCAAGAGTGAAAATTCTCGGAAATTCGGGCACAAGTTTTATCGGAGTGAACTGACCTAGCCATTTTCTCGTCTTTATCTCTTGTCTTCTGAACGTAATCTGACGAACGTGACTCATCCGCTTGCTTGTTGAGTGAATAATCCTGTTATTTTCTGCTCGCCAATAGTCGTCTTGTAGTCCAGATCACATGTTCTGCTGGCCCATTTACCCCTCTCGTCTAGAGTTGGAGGCTTCAAACAAATCCTGCCAACTCCAATGCGAATTCGTCTGCAAGTTTCCAGTACTATTCCAGAATTTCTAAGCGTGCAACACATTGCTGCACAAACCCGGCATTTGCATTTGCTTCTGCCAGTTGACACGCCTATTAGATTCTTTCAGTACAAAAGGGTATTTGGTTTAAATAATACGTTTTTCTTTTCGGGGCTTCTTTTTAGCAGTCAAGTTTATTTTCCCCAACTCTCCGTCCACTATCAATAGTGTCTAACTGCAGATTCATTTCGGTCTAACACATACCAGTAATGATTGAACGGAATCGAGCAGATTACGAAATGAAAATGTTTTCAAAAATTGGGAATTAGGTCGTGTTAACAGGTGCATATCAGTATTATCGCATGTGTCACACTTATGCTGCTATCTTTCGTTCACTGTTCGTTGAATTGGATGGCCCGAGGGCACGTTCATTTGCCTGGTTTCGTGATACAGTCAGCTGGAGCCATTCGTTTTGGTTCACATTAATGAATTTTATATTTCCAAGGAATGTAAGTGCTGATGTTCTTAACAAGATTAACTAACATTACAGAAGCAAAATACCCTCTTATACTGCAGTCTACACTATCAGCTGCTAGGTCAAATATGCTAATATATAGAGATCTCCTGGAATATTTGCTGGAAAACTGGTTAAGGCTACTTGTCCTCAGGTATCAGCTTTGAGAAGGAAATTAGATTGTTTCACTGAACTAACATGGGCGATATGCACAGCCAGATCTAACATACAATGCTGTGACGTGCAGTCGAAACCAACAAGCTCGCACGGACTGAATTCGAATCATGCAGCAGAGCGCGCTGCTGTGTTGTTGGCGCTGTTTTAAGTTCCGTTTGTGCAAGTCGTGTGCACTGCTTATTGGGCCTTTGGCTCAGGCTTGTTTGTGTTGCTCCTTTTCATAGGATTGTTGTTGGAACCCCTTCTTCGAAAAACGTTGTCCTCCGGTCCCTCCACGTAGTCGCAAAGTTGGTTTGCAATTGTTACGGGCATTCAGGGTAGAAACGGTCCATCTTGCATGGTACAATTTGTCTGTTCAGTTCATTATGTAGATAGGACGGAAGCATTTGAAAAATCTTTCGTACGGCTTGTCAGATAATAAGGATTTTGGTTGTGAAAATCGACGGCCTAAACTCTATTGATTCCACAGACAGTCTAACACTTCTATGTTTACCAGTGTGAGTAGAACATCATATGATGAAGAGTGTTCCATGGAACTGAGACTTCACCGCGATAATGAAACAGTTCCTGCTTTTAACATAGATTTATTACTTCTTTGTAACACTTTCAAACATTCAAAGTTGTCATATCTGGGAGGTCTATCTGAATAGCAAGTGATCATCTTCTCACCTTGTTCACTTAATCATCTCTGTGTGCACTATTGTAATACCCCCCTTACTGGATTGTTCGAGACGTGTTCTTCTATGTAGAAAAAATCGGACTAAAGGGGATATCTCTGTTCTCCTCTACTAATGAACTTGTAATTTTCACACGAGACCGAGCTGTGAAACGTCGGGGCTCCGGCTGGATTCGAACCAGTGACAGACACAGCATGCCTCAACGTGACAAGCGCTCTACCAGCTGAGCTACGAAGCCANCCCGGCAGGATTTCTCAAACAGTTCACTCTGGAATCCACCAACGCCACTGCTGAGCATAAACGTTGTATTACTGATGAGTAGTGTGACAGATTCGAAGTTGGGTCCCATCTAAAATGATAACTCAGCCACACTACTCATTAGCGATAATTTTTATACGATATCACGCTAGAAAACTGATTATTTCCAAAGAGAGTACGCATGAACAAATACCTTCTGCTAACATACAGCGGTTTTACAGAGCGTGCCCGATGTGATCGTTTTGATCATACGCAACAATCCAGCCAATGACGGAGCTGTACGAGGGTTATGTGTTATCATTTCGTATTAGTCCTTCTGCAGCTCATAAACCAACTTGTCAAACCCATCACCAGTAAAAAAGGTGGTTTCAGGTGAATCCCAATATGGCGACGTGATATAGGCACATAGTATTCCTTGGTTTTTCCACTGTTAAAACACTCCACCAAATTTTTGAGGGAGCGGCAAAGTAATAAAATCAGCATTGTCAATAAGTAGATGTTTCACTGGTCAAAACCAAGATGTTAGGCTGAAAAAAATGAGGTTTTGTATTTACTGGCTGCCATTAATTAGCGAAAATTTCCGTAAGTTTTCCTATTAATATTAGAAGGGACCGTCAACTGATGCAAGTTTGGGAAGTTGCTCTTATAAGAGATATTTAGTGAATGTGTTGGGCTGAATTCGATAGCTTCAACTCAGCATACATCTGGAGAGTTCCAGTAACCAAAAGCATTCGTTTACCAAGAAGCACCTTTGACAGAATGAGGCGACCCGGAACCATCTCCTCCAGTCTACTACCAATAGGTATAGTTGGTTCTTTGACAGTCGCCACTTCCGAGGTCCACAACTTTCCATAACATGGCCCAATGTCGGATTGACCCAGAGAGTATATGTTCCCCAGACAAAAACAATCCCATAAATGTTTGAGGAAAATGTACGACCAACGTCATCTTTAGCCTAAACTGTTTTCTGTGGTTGATCACTCCTTGATAGGCGATAAATAGCTAGTGGTGATTTGAGGGTAAATCACTCAGTGAGGCGTATTCGACAATCCCAGTAACGTCTGTTCAGACGTTCGGGTTAAAGGGACTATATTCCAAATTCGAAAAACGTCAGAAATGGCGATCGAAAGGATTGTAATCTATACGGTACTACTGAGTAAAATTGCTATCTCACCTTGAATGTGAATTGATCGGATACAGAAATTTTCCATCAGGAAGGCGTTCAAAATGGAGTAACCAAAACACGAATCCGCCAACGGCTACGAGTCATCGGGAAATGAGCCCATAGAAACAATCGGGTGCAGATGGAAGTGGGTACATGTCAAACAATATCAAGAAGAGGAATTCTACTAGATAAGCAGTGCTAGTTATGGAAGGAAGAAAGCAAATGCTGTGCAGTTATGGCAGAAAATTCATCATGATCGTTTACTGCACACAACAGGGATTAGTAAAGTGAAATTTAGGATCGGCTTTTTACAAACAAACCAAACACTCCTCACCGAATTCACCACTCCGCATCATAGCAAACAAAGATGACAAACGTACCAGAGGAGCATCAACGGTACAACAATAGCCATGACAACTAGTACAACCATCCAACCTTGTTAATAGCACGTAAATAGCAATCATAATGTTTTGTTACATTACTTCATATACACGTTCAATCGACTGGAGTAATTGACGCATAAACAATGTCCCTCACTGTCTGAATGAATTTCGCTTACTGGACAAAAAGTCTCGCCTAAATAAGCCACTGACAACGTCAGATTACCAACTGACGGTGCAGTAACGGTACATCTTACACAATACAAAAAAGAGTTCAGAGTGGAGGCAAATGATGAATAAGCAAACTGTTATACACCAGTTTGCTATCTTACTTTCCAAGATCAAAAGGAAGTGACGAACTACTGCAATTGAGGAATTGATCGAAAGACGTTGCACTTTGTAAATTCTACAACCATACTGAATTCTACGCTGATGTCAATAGGGTTGCTTTGCACGTGACCACTGAGTTTGCGACTGCATCTCAGGTCTAACAGCTGCTCGCCAGTCGTCAGTTAAAAATCTTAATTGTACGTTTTTCTGTAATTTGTAGCACACGCGTAGAAACTTTTGCCAGCAGAGGGGCTTACGTTACTAATAGTCGTTTTTGAAAAGTTGTGATCTTTTATCCATCTGATAAAATCCTTTCCCACCTGCTGTATCCCTGAGGATGATCATTCAAAGTTTAGCACGCAAAGTAAACCAAAGGACCGTTTTCCTTTACTGAATTAAACTGGAGTAAACCGCTGAAGTTTTCTAACTCCTGCAATAATCCGCGATTTTGTTGCCCATACGGTTTTGTACAGTATTTTCCTGTCAGTACAATACTATCAGCAACGAATAACTTTCAAACGTCGCATGCACACGGGATCTGAAAAATGGCTTTTCATTTAAAGCTAGCACACATTTCGGGTACGTTTATTACAGCGGTTTTTTCACTGTTTGGTTCGTGTCTGTCATGCTGGGGTTGAGTGGCCCGAACTTGGTCAAACGTCACGTTCATTACTCACTTTCCGCAATTTAACTCAAGTCAGTCGTTTCAGGCTAAATCGTCATTATCACAAGCGTTTAGCCGGTCGTTTGCACTGAAGCTACACTGTAGTCATGTCCAAACGAGTTGTCGATTTCTATCTGTGTGGGCGTTGAGTATATAGATCCGGCAGTCAAACCTTTGGGCGGTTCAGTACACTGGTTACCAGTGATATGGAAAGTCACTTCCCGGAAAGCATGAGACCTCTTATTCTCATGACTTGACCTAAGCCGAACAACGGTTACCGGTGCTTTCTTGAGAAGTAGTCGAATGGAACCCACATAATAGTATTGGGAACAATATTTCTGACTGATATACAGGATAAAACAAGTTGGTGAACAGGATTTCAAATTTAAACAATTATTGATTGGGATATTTGGGAATAAACTGTGAACTTAGAAACATTAGAATGAAGTGTTTTTCGCGCTCAAACGTAAAGAGCTTACAAAAGAAAAAGATAATCACTTCACTCCTTACAAAGTTTCCACGCTTCTCTATTTCATGTTTCTGATCGGTTTAGAATGAAACTGTTGCACGGAAGACAAATCAGTCCGTTCACACTTTGGATACGAGAAAGCTTAAGTATTTCTCAGAATCAGTCGGGATTCACAGCTATACGCAGACTATTGAGGCAGGTGTAAACCGCTTGATTCAGGACAGAACAAGACAGCATATTGAAGGTTTTCTGGATTAAAGCTGGTTCTGTACAAAGAAAGTAATGGTTAGCAAATTATACAAATTAAAACCAACTGAACTCTGATCACGGAATTTAACCGTCAACGAATATCAGTCAATATTGCGGTAGCATAAGCAGTTCAGTGAGACGGTACAAAATAAACAGAAGGGGAGAGTACAATCGAGGGTTGGTAGTACCGTTTCAGAGTAGGCTATGTGTAACAATGTGATAAATGTTTGGCCAGTATTTAATGAAATTAGCAAACGAAGATATGTACAAAGGACCCACGGTACGAGGTATAGGAGTAGTTGGGATTGACCTTTCACATGCCATCGGTCATGGTCGGTGAAGGATTAGTGGTTCAAGCCTCCCGGCGGACGTTTTGTCATCGTGCTCTCAATTTCATCTGTATTAATCCGAATGTAAATTTTATTAATGATGACCGAAATCAACAGTTATCTCCAAGCCAGGCACTTCCGAATTGCTCGTTTTTGTGCGTACGTTCCAAAGACGTTTGTAAAACTATCTTAATCCTTTTCGGTGGAGGCAGTTAAACGATTGACAATGCAAACGTTTAAGAGGTCCCAGGTCCACACATTTTTTTAAAGAATAAAGCGATCAGCATTATTTGACTATGGTCAGCTTCTCGGATTCAATTGTGTGTTTGTCGACCACGGTTTCGTCCCAACAGTATGATATTTGGAAGACAGTCAGCGACGTAATGCTTCACATCCCGAAACTGATGAAATTGCTCTCATATTAAGAAATAATTGCCATTACTGACCGTCAGTTGAGTTTGAAGTCAGCAAAGCATTATCAATACTGAAAGTATGGTAACAACACTTATTCGGCGGTCACGCATCCACTGCTTTAACACGTGATTTTGGTGCACTGCCGAGGAAAAAATTTTGTTATGGACAAAATGTTCCTCATAAAGGGACTGAAACTGAACGTACAAATCGGTATGTGGTATTCGCAACTTAAGCTGTGTGTAAGCTTTAGACCATTTGTGGACAGTATATTAATGGTTTTAAAAAACCAGAAGCAAGACGATCTTCCGCATAAGATCACTGAGAACTTCGGCTGTAACCAGACCGTTCTTCCTGCCTGTTCTGAATGTGTGCATCTGTGCAAAATCGACAGGAACCTGTGCAGTCCCTTGCATTTAGTGTACAATAAGAGTATAACGAAAAATATAGAAGCGGGAGACTAGAAACTTTTATTTGTCTAAAAAGTAAATGATTCAAATTACGATGTAGAAATACAATCTGAATGACAACTATTGATGAAGAGCCTGTGTGAAGTGGCCAAGAGTTTGATTAGCAAGCTAGGACGAACTGTTGAACTGCGTACGGTTGTAGTAGGAATGAATGAATGAACCACAATTGACCTCGATACAAAATGACGGGTGAAGTGAAGGACTGGACTCACGAAAGATGAAACGTCCAATGGTATTGAAAAATATTTGAATTGTCCCAAGCTTAGTTGATGTTGCGAAGCGCTTGAGCTAAAATTTAATCCAGTGATGGAATGTTTCAGCTGGCTGTCAATTACCGACTTTGAAGGGTGAACTGACACTTGCGTGTAGCAGATTTTTCATTTGAAAGTTTTGTGTCTACTTCCTATCAAATCAAACAAAAATGTACAGTACGGTCGGATGCTTTAGTTACGTGAGATTAGCTGAATGAAGTATAACACAGTGAAAACACCACATGATAATGGAACTTAGAGGTTACTTTGGAAGATCATGTATATTACTGAAGGATCTCTAAAACGGTGCGTACATATGGTGGTATTGCTTGTCAGTGTGAGAATATACATGTCAAGTTTTGCTCGATGTAGTGAATGACAAACAGGAAGCTCTGTTACAGCAATGGCGATGTAGTTTGGATCATTAATCAATCAACTGAGTTCACCAAGATGGTTCTATAGCGTGGTTGACATATAAGACTCGAGTACACACTCCTTTGATATAGGAGGATGGGTTGGTCAAATAATTGCCATCATGGAGCCAAAAACCAACAGAATGGCACGCGTGAGTGCTGATACCAACAGGATTTTGGAGCAAGAAATGTCAGGGTTGGAAAGTAAGTTCGTCTGGTGGTTGATGTTGAGTTGTTCAGGCTCATTTATTCAACCCGGTTGCTCGCCGGGTGTTCTACCCAGAAGATCTCGTGACAGAAAGTGGAAGATGGATTACTGTGTAATAAAGTCTGCGCTTATAGACTGAATCATGTCTGGATGTCTAACATTTGAACAGTCATAATGTTTCAGTATCAAAGAAATTTAACTTAGTGGCGATGTCAAATTGTTCTGGACCACTTTCAACCGGTATCCGAATTATCTTTCAAATTCTGTTCAAATCTCTAGGGCACCGAGTAGTAGCTTGTTCTGATGAACCAACGTGTTCAATACACTAAAAATTGGGCGGTGAGAGCGACTGAAATTGCAGGTCGAGGAGCGCTCCGGCAGGTAAATCAAAACTTATTTTCCCAGAGGATGTTAGATACATCGACTAGGTTGTGTAGGCTCGTTTAACAAAAATGTTTAATTTGTAGCGCGCATCTGAATAATGACCGCCGAATCAGCGCCATTGTTAACTGACGTATTAAAGTGATGAGTGCTGGGAAAACCCTCTGCATTCCACTAGTGGTGTGTGAGAAACTTCAAACATCAGTCCTTTACAGACAAACATTATTCAGGGGATCGGTTTGCGCTGAAGAATGTCCGTAGGTTAAAAGTTTTGATGGTAACTCAATCACACTACTCGGTGCAAACCCCTAACATCCTACCTTCTGTAGAATACATTACCGAGGTAGACTGCAAGCAGTTTCTGACGAAACGGGCCATGGAAGCATAAAATATTTCAAAGATACTTGGAACAAAATATCGGACGCTGACAAAGAATAGCACAAAACCGTTAGAATTCAATGTCAACAGCGATGTTTAAACCATTGGTTCTAAGTTGTGGTTGTGCATTTAAGTCTGGTCTAAGTCCGGTACTTCATCTAAGAACTCAGAAAAAGTTGTACCTGTAGTTTAATTGGATTAAAGGTCGCTTTATGGCCACAGGGATGGTCGGTGGTTGAATAATAGTGTTTATACATTCAGGTATAAACACCAATCATAGTTGATGCAATATCAATGAAAATGATGTAATCCCGTTAGGCTCAGCCCTTTGTAACTTAACTAATGAGACTAGTGATTGAAAATGGGCGAGCGGAAAATGATGATGCCCTCATCGGAGTTAATGGGTCTCAAATTCAACAGCGAACGGTGACAGCACGAGGTACTAACATTTCGCTTACTCTCATTAGTCACCAATGTAGTATATTAAAATGTATTGAACAAAAACGGTGTTAGGTTTGCCGCTTGATAGAATGATAGTGGAAAGAAAAAACAGTTTATTGCAACAACAACCACAATAGCAGGCTCAGAACAGTCAGTCCAACTTAAGGCAGTACGCAATCTGTGGATAAGGGACGTGTGTGCGATTAGTTCTCACGGTCGATCAGATAGCCAATCCAAGTGGTTATCGATCGATTTATAGACATGCATCCAATGCCTGTGGAGATGTTGACGCATCAAACGGGCACATCAAACACGGTTAATTATTGAGTTTCGCAATAAAGGAAAGGCAAATTGCAGTTGCGAGGCCCGCAGACTCTCTCAGTGAACATTCTCTGATTATCGAACGACCAGCAACGATTGACACTATCGGAGGACGTAAGCAGGTTATTATTTCGTTTGCGCACTATCCTATCAAGCAAAACTTGGCAAACAGTGCGAACTATTTCGCTGATGTGTTTTGTACTGAACGAAGTGGGGTTTTGGATCACTTGCTCGGTTATTACTACCCGTTGTGCCAGCGCGAGCTCCAACCATTTAGCCATTCTCTGTAGCAGTCATTGCACAAACAGGCCGATGTAGACGTCGCCGAAACTATAACGTTACTTTAGATACAGTACATTTTGGAGAGATTATGACTGCGGTCAAGCTTGGTAAGGCTGTTTTGTAGGCAGCAGTAGCAAACTGATTGCACAGTATATATGAGTTAGGGCAAACTGTAACTTATTACTCATTTCAGTTGGGATATGGTCACCTCTACATGGCAGGATTAGAAAGACTCCTTTTTAGGAACTAAACACACGGTAATCTTGATCGACCTTCTCGGAGAGTGTGTTGGGAAAATTTCCCGGATACATGTAAGTAGACAATGCCGTCCTTAAATGTTCATCTGGCCTTTGTAAGTAGTTATTGATGCAGACCTGTCGAACTCTCTGAAACAGAGTTCGCACCGGACCTCGTTTTCAAGCAGCTGCCGCAAGAAAGTGAACCGTAAACTAATCGCTGCCTTAAGTAGCCTCACAGTGTACTGAGTAGTGGTGTGATCCATCTTGTCGACCATTAAGTGAAATGAAAATCCTAACCCGTCGTTTGCTTCTTCGTCAGAAGCAAAAAAATCATGAGGAACGGAAGTGAGGAGGCATGAAAATGAAAAAGTATGAATTGTAAGATATCCGCACCAAATGTAGTACGAATGAAGTTGAATAGTTTGGGCGTCGTGTTTAACATGTTATTGATATACAGATTGGGAATAACACAACGTTTCGAGCAAGTTGTAATACTCNGACCAAATCTCGGTGACTTTCGTGAACATAAAGTCGAAATGCTAGGGAAAGTTGGTACGGTTTTGTTAATACGAACGCAGTGTCAAATGGAGGCCCTAGGGCCGGGTTGACGAATTCCGATGGTTAGAGGAAAAAGCGCTGTGGTTGACGTCAAGCAGCTGTGAACCATTGTCTCAAGCAGATTCGAGGTAACTTGAAACAGGTGTCAACTCGCACTACGGTTTGTATCAGTACCCCGTACAAAAGTTAAGCTGCTAGAAATAACGCAACTCTCTTTCATCACCACTTAAGATCAGCTTCCGATTGCACGTTAGGCTAATTTACTGAAATGCCAGAGAAGCTGAGGGTAGCTGGCGTCTGACCGCAGGATATACCACCCAACAAGTTTGTTAGACTGCTGACGAAAAGTGAGACTGCTCACCAGATTTTCATTACGTCAGCCTTGCAACAGTCTGACTTCTGACAGCACGTCAGGTTTCTGAGTACCACGTTCATCCCGTAAGTGGCTGTTGTGCGTTGGAGGTGACCTAACTTCTACGTGATCGACCGAATAACAAGTTTGAATAACGAACTCAGAGGACCAGTTTTACGAGATGGTAGTACTATTCCGTATGTTCTCGTCAGCTGCTACACATAATAGCGGTGAACATGAAGAATATTTAAGCGAATCAACGACAGGCTTATGATGACGCATCAACACACGGAAAGCGTTTAACGGCTCGACCACATGACCGGTCTCCTGCAGGCGACTAACGATCGAAGAAGCCGGTTTGCGTTGTTTGATGAGTCATGTCGGGTCACGTCGCACATCAAGTCCTTGATAAGTATATTCTAACTTTAGGTGTGACGTGACCCGACATGACCCATCAAACAACGCAAGCCGGCTTCTTCGATCGCCGGCCATGTGGTCGAGCCGACAAACGCTTTCCGTGTGTTGATGAGTCATCACAAGCATGTCATTGATTCGCTTAAATATTCTCCATGTCCACCGCTGTTATGTGGAGCAGCTGACGAGAACATACGGAATAGTACTACCATCTCGTAAAACTGGTCCTCTGATTTCGTTATTTAAGTTCGTAAATGGAGGAATATG
This sequence comes from Paragonimus westermani, assembly GCA_008508345.1. Lineage (NCBI taxonomy): Eukaryota > Metazoa > Platyhelminthes > Trematoda > Plagiorchiida > Troglotrematidae > Paragonimus > Paragonimus westermani. Next base: position 14,590 of record QNGE01006229.1, on the reverse strand, counting down.
TTTTATACTTCTGTCATACATCCTGTGCTAGAGTGGAATGACCAATCGCGTGTGACTCAGTGTGACTCGGGAAAACCGACTTTGTGAGATGCACCATAAAGCTGAATATTGAATCAATATTAATCCGATAACGTTTGACAAAGGTGGGCCTGACGGCTGATTAAGACTAGAGATTGGAACTGCTAGAGCTGAATATGGAGGTTCATGTGGTTTCATCGGTTGGTAATAGAGTTTGAAACTGCAGACTCAGATCAACCGCATCTACTCTTTGTGAATATCCAGTAAGGGTTAGTTAACCAGAAAGATATCACGAAGTGTGTGTTCATGAAGCCAAAAACGCTTTGATCAAATAAGAGTCTGATGACGTTATCAAACGACCCCCAGACGCTCAGCTAATTACTCTACAAAAATGATTACGCCAGGGATCATTAACACTGTAGGGGAGAACTTTTCGTCGCATAACGTTAATGAGGCGATAGTTCTAAAGCTGTTATGGCTAATCCCCTTGCTGCCATTAGCAGGATAAACAAGCATACGATTAAAGAAGATCGGCGATGGAGCAGAACGAATAGACGTGTTATGCAAATTTGAATATCAGTTTTATACCGAAGAAGAGAAATTTAACATCGTAACCGATTGAAGACATAACTGGCTGCTGGAAAGGTCTGAGCGCAGCAAGACAACCTGGAACAGTTAGTATCCTGAGTTTACTAGTACATGCCAACTCAAAGTAGCTTTTAACTAACACATTGCTCAATCGTGCAGCATTTCCTTCCTATTGTTGTTGCTATCTGCATGTCCTGTATATTATAATTTTTTACGGTCGTGACTGAAGAGAGTAAACGAAATGTTAACATCTCGCGATATAGGTCTTCTGTCGCCATCGGTGTTCAGCTGAATACCAATTTTGGCTCCGTTACTTGCCAGACCCACACTGGCTAAAGGTCACCGGATTAATCCAGATTCACAGTTAGTCATTGTAACATGACACAATAATCGGATTTTTCTGTTTTTCAATGAACAGAGCGCAATTGGCCGTTCCAATGTACCTTAGAATGTAAGGTGGCACTTGTTAATCAGCGTTAGACTCTCGATTATGTCATAATCCAACCCACGTATTTTCCACCCGTCTGACATTTTCCCGCATACTCCCGCCAGTGTCACTTGGCACTGGAGAGCCAATAAGAAAACCGAACAAGTTCTGTTTCCATACATCCTTTTTGAAATTTCTTAAAGGAACCACTTGCGGTCAAAATTCCTCTGGGTGGACGAAATACCTCCACTGATAAATCGATCTGTGCATAAAAACCAGTAAACGACTGCGTTTCCAAAAATAGAGGGACCACAGAACAGTCAGCATCAAAAGCTTCCACGTAAGTTTCAGATGTAGAATTTTGATCAAGTGGGGGTTGAACACGAAGATTTAATACACATATTCCTGAAAAGGTGTTGAAAAATGGAAATTTTATGTGTACGCGTACACAAAGTGAACATACGGAACGAGGTGAGTCAACGAAGGGATGGCAGACATTAATAACAATAGTCCAAATATTGTTAAACTCGGCAAGTTCTGTACTATCTAACGGTGCAAATTTCAATCTGAGGCAAGTTAGTGAAGGTGTCTGACCCCAATATATACATTGGTAGACCCATACAAGTAAAAATGTACAGGTAAGCTTGTCAAATCAGCCTTGTCAATCACCGGATATCACATTGTTTCGCAAAATAACACGATTAACGGTTGACTATGGAACAACACGAAATGCACTCGAACATTAGGACCAAAAACTATTTTATGTGAGCGCAGCAAACCGTTTTATGTGGTAGACGCAAACATTGTTTTTCATATTCTTATTTATCACTTTATGAACTGAGTTGAATTGTGAAATAATCCGGCGCATTTTCGAATGACAAGTTTGGACTGTATGAAAATCTTCTGATTTCAACATCCGTCTCAAAGAAAGAACGTTTTTGTCATACTCATGGCTATCAGGTTCGTAAACAACGTAGCACAGATGACTGTAAGACGTAAAACAACCTCAGTTCAGTCGAAAATGATACCATTTTACGGAAAAACGGTAGTAGTTGCCTTGTCAAAGCAACCAAGTTGGTCGTCTCGTTACTTTAGTAAATAGAAACGGGCTCGGTGCAACAGCCGGTAGTCCTTCAAATTGGCTGGCGTTGATCGACCTCTGTTATACTAACGACTGGTTAAACTTCTTTTTTATCTCGTTATATGTCCTGCGGTTGGCCTACGGATTTAATCCAACCCTCAGATGATCAGTGTCTTATCCGAACAAGGACCGTGCGGTTCCTAAGTGTGGTTATTAAGACAGTATGAATTTGGTTGCCTGAACCACAGTTCTGTACTAATAAGCAGTTTGACAGTTGTGTTACTTTGGAAGACACCCATCCGTGAAAAATATAGGCTCTGGTTGGGTTCGAAATATTGGAAAAAACGGAGTGCTTAAATACGGTATGAACATTATCGGATGTGCTGTGATGCGATATTGACAATTCATAAACGTCAGCTTTAAACTGAGTCACTCATTTGTCCAAACATTTCATGGAATCCTCCTCTCAACCATTAGGGTGATTGACTGTCCCTGTAGGATTTCTCGCAATGTTCACTTCGGAATCTGATTTTTTTTATTTAGTGTCAATTTATTTATAAAAGTAAACGTTGCCATTACTAATGTAAATAAGTACTTACACTCACCACTTGACGTGGAGAGATCTCTAACACGTTTGAACATAGTGACTACCGCGGTTTCCCAGGCTGAATAAATGAGAGGGAGAGAGTAACATGCATCATGTAACTGAGCTACTAAAATAATATTTTTGAGTAGGATACGGATACCACAAGAAACACTGCACAACTTTAAGAATTCGATTCTAATCAAACTCCATTTCTCTTAAGTAGACTAGGATTTAAAGTATGTTAAAATTTCCTGAATGTATGCCTCAGTCCTATCAGAGAGATCTGAAGTGTTCATATTCATTCATTGAAGATTCTTTAAATTAAGCACTGACAAGGTGGGTCGCAAACTGATAAGTTGTAGATATTCCGACCAAAAGAACGTATTCCGAAAAGTCGGTGATTGACATATACTGTCGTGCAGATTCGTGTGCTTAAGCGAATTTATTTATACAGTCATCACCTTCTAAAGTCAGAGAGCAGAGTGAATGTTTCCTGTATCAGCATTATTAGGGATTTGGTATATATATATATCATTAGCATCCATTGAAAACAATGGAATGTATGATCAACGATATTAGGAAAAACCATTCGCATGAGGTAAGTTATACAAATCATACTCAATAATTTATGGGGTAGTTCTATTGACAAAACCGCAGACTGGTTGCTAGCAGAATGGATCTGACCAATGCTACCTTAAAGTTGAAATGTCCTATTTCGGAATCGGTAAACCCATGGAAAAATAGTCGAACACCTTCTGAATAATATAAAAGCATGGTGTGGTAAACGAACTTATTTCCACCCATTCATCATCAGATCAGACAAATAATGTTTATATGTGATAGACTTGTCAGAGCTGTAAAATTTGGTTGGTATTCAGTTTATATTAAGTATGGTCAAGCGAGCGTATTATAAACGTTACATAATAAATGTGGTCAGTCATGGAGGTCTATGACATATGCAAAGCGTTAACGAGAAATTTCTGGCCCTTAAATCGTATTTCACTTGCCTACTCCGGCATAATTCGAGTCAACAAGAGATGTTACAAGTTATTGATGAATATTTTTTTGAACAAGAAGAGTTTTGGAAGTTTTGAAAACCCACTGTTGATGCACGCTAGATGTTATGTATAGATATGTTCAGGTGAGTGACCTGTCGTGCAACCCATGAAATAAAAGTGGACATACAGCTGAAAGTTAATATTTCGTTCAGTCCTTTACAATTGCAGGTATAAACCATTAGATGCTTAATTAGTAAGTGGCAACAATGATTGAAATTGGTCGACACTTCACGGTTAACTTGCGAGTATGTGATTATCCACCGGATTTTAGACGGTGGGATAACCAAACAAAGAAAAACCAGATGTGCCTTAATTCACTATCGATCACCAGGACCAACTACGTGATAGATTCTGTTCAGCTCATTCTGAGGTCGGGCTACATGTTTGATTGGTTGTGGGCTGATACAAACGGATATTCGATTTTAGCCCATGAATAAAGCAAATGGACGATTTAAAATGAGGGTGTATAGTAGTTTTTTCTCAAGCAGATTTGATAATTCGGTCGTGTCAAATGTGAGGTCAATGGCGCAG
>QNGE01006228.1:6793-33902 GCA_008508345.1 Paragonimus westermani | reverse complement strand
ATATATATATATATATATATATATATATATATATATATACATGAAGCATCTTTTATGTAGGCCAAATTCTCACAAAAAGGTATACCAATTACACACTAAATGTTACTGCTGGACATTCGTAGTCGGCTGAAACGCAAGGACTGCTCACAGATCTACATCAGACGAACCATACAAGAAATCAGAAGTAGAGAAAATAGAATCATGAAAACATTAGGAAATCACTTGGAACCAAACGTGAATATCAGGTGGTAATCAAGATCCCGCATTCGCCGTTCATGTGTTAGACAGATTGTGACAATGAGTTGAAATGTATCAGGATAGATAAAAAAAGGTTGAGACACTAGGCAGGAACGTCTAGTAGCGCAGGTGAAGGAGGTCACGAGGATCAAATACGTTCCAAATACGACTGATGATTCTCATTTTCTAAACATGCGGCGAACGTGATTGAATTTTTTAAATTTACTTGCACTGACAGCTGGGTAGGCCGGTCTATCCAGTTGTTCAAATTCTAATTCCAACCTCTGCCTCACTTAAAACCCGTTAACCCTTCATTAAATCCGTTTAACTAGTTTCAGGTTTTTTTATTACTACCACATCCCAGGAATACCATGTTCAGTTATTTTGACATTGTGTTGGCTAATTACTTCCTACACTTTACCCATGTTCTGTCACCTTCAACTTCATCTAATCACTTGCTTTCATTAAGTGCCCTTATTTTTTCATTCACTCACCCACGTTAGAGTAGTTTCTGTGTCAGAAGTGAGACGTGATCAGTAAATATACTTGCTGATTGTTTACAAAATGTTCTGAAAATACTAATCAGTCCGATTCTGAAAAAAACCTTGCTCCAATATGCCTATGTTAGTTTGTTCGAAACAAATAGGTGATCATGCAGAAGGCAGCTGAAGGACGGAAATCGCGTATGTTAGCAACCGTTACTATCTCAGTTCAGTCTTCAGTTTCACGTGACCCATGTACCAGGTGTGTGGAAACCGGTCAAACAGTCCAGATAGGCAACCCAATAGTGTGTAAGCTAATGTAACTCACTCAAAATTTGTCATTTTAGTCTGCACAAAACCAATGTGTTAACTGTATCCTTTCCGGCTTCCTTTCATACCAGTTGTTTCAGTCACCATTGGCTCTCTAGTTTATTTAATACTTCGTTTTGTTACTCACAATAAATCAGTAGTGGCAAGCCAATGTGGCTTAAGTGGTTGGTTGCCTGATGGAGGTGCCGGTGCAGGGCGACGCAGGTTGTTCTGGCTGGTTGCTCAGGATTGAACACTGGTGTAAAAGTATCTATAAAGCGGAATCAGCATCCAGTCATTAGGGTGACCATAACTCTCTATTCAAAATAGATCACAACCAAGGTCATTGTCAACCAGGTAAATGGTTTGGCTGACACACCTACAGAGGAACCAAACAACTCTAGTTTTGAGAAAAAACGCGTAGCAAACAAGTTTGTTTTCAGTGCTTCATCACCAGGCTAAATACAACACATTTATATGGGTTCGCTGGGGTAGTATGTCCCTGGGGTGAGGGATGGTGATCATTAAATGTTCAGTCAGTCAAACTCGTGAAATCTAGTTATGTAGGCCAGTGAATTAGGTTGTAATCGTTTTCGGAAAATCGGTACTCCTATGTAACAGATCGATCCGGGCTATCGATACAGGGCCACGGAAGGTTCAGTGTTTTGAACAAACTTTTTTGTGAGCATAGCGGGGGCGAATGTAAGCGGATTGCGATGGCTTGTGCAATGGCTAGTAGGCGACCTTTGACCCACTTTGATTGCGCTCCACCGACTCGATAGATAGGCTTGAACGAATCGGCCGGGTTGATCAGATGATTCGATTCCAACAAATGATTAGCGATCGCCGATGAGCAAACCTTTATCGGTCCTCGAGATGGTCACACCGGATGATGCTCCCGCATGCGTTCAGATAGTCGCCTTGTAGTGCGGCCTATGTAGCTTGTTCCACAGGAACAAACGAAACGGTAAACACAAAAAGAGGCAGCATGTACAGGCAATATATCTTTCAGCTGGGGACGCAAAACTGGAGTGGATGTAAACCGAATACGTAATTGAGCTGCGAAATAGGTTTTGTTAAGCGCTACTTTAAGTTTTACCTATGTTAATCGTTATTACTGTTTCATGTCTCCATACAGACCGGAAACACAACTTTGACTGTCGCTCTCTTGAGACCGTTTGACCAACCAGTATTTTACTCAATATGCGTTTTGTGTGATCAAATGATCGCACGTGTAGCTCCAGTCACATGGGAACTTTCAGGTGACAATCACAGATATAGAAGACACTGTCTTATGTGAGCCTCGACTCAACGGTTCAAACTTGTCAATGCGGTTAAGCTTTTCCTAGTTAATGAACAATAGACAGAAATGTGTTTTTTTGAACTTAGATGATATAACGGTCAACATGCACGAACAACAAGCTCGACGGTAGGTCAGAATCCGGTTTGGAAGCCAATATTTATCATTAGCAGTATGGTAAAGTAATCCAATTAAATGACCGCAAAATCACCTTGCTTCAAATTCAAATAATATATAAGGAACATAACGTTTCGCTGTGCAACAATCACCCAGTGGAGAACGGGTCGCCCACAAAAGTGGCCGATATTAGGAGTACAACAATGAAATTTACGAAAGGGGGTCGCCGCAACAGCCCGTTTTCTAGTAATGTTGGTAGTTACGGTTATATCATAGATTTTGCATCCATAATCTTGCGTCTCTTTTTGAGGTTGGTCGGCTCAATAGTTCGTCTGAATGAGGAAAAGACAATTAAGTGTGGGGCGACGTTGAACTTGAAATCGATCAAATCCCCGACTACTCATCAGTAATCTGAAGTATTGCTCAGTATGTTCATTGAAATCGAAGATTTCGACATGTCTCGATCTGGAGTTAATGGACAATAACTGTGTCTCTTATCATAACGAATACATACAAGTAGAATTGGCTATGTAATTACTTATGATAGTTCGGTCGTGTCTAACGTGAGGCCAAAGCTGCAGCGGTCAATGACCGTGGCAAAACGATTGTGATGTTGGTGTTGCTCCGCTCAAACATGTTTTACTTACATCCTCAGATTCCAATGTTGTAGCATTCCTACAACATCCTAGTTTCAAATGCTTGAGTTTGAAATGAAATTTCTACCAAGCTATTGCAAAAAGAATTCCGCACAGCAAAACTAGGCTGCACTTGCTTCAGAGGGATCAAGTTGTACGGAGATATCCTACACCTACGACAAATAGCCATTCCCCTAGTGTAATTGTTCTTTTGTTATAAATCTCCTTACCACGGTCACTGATATGTCACTTCCTTCTTAGTTCTCCACTATGTCTCAAGTCTGTACGTATGACTGTCCCTTTCCTGAAACCTGGTGACCGCGCACCCAAATCGGTTTACTCGAAACCGTGTGCACAGAACCAGAAATATTCGCCCTAGAGGAGGGTATATCTGGCGGTGCATAGTTATCACAGCAAGCCTAATCTCAATTCGTCCTTATTTAGGAGGACTGTAACGGTTCAGTGCTGTTGGCCATACAGGACAGCCCAATGCTGTCCATCCACTTGCTCCGCATCAGGTCAATAGACCTGCACTGTAACTGTTTCACCCGCGCAAGCACGCTCCTGCCAACTCTCAAGGCACATAATGTAGTATTATTCGCAACTGCGGTCCCATGCGCGACCAGAGTTCTCAACACTACACGCTCTAGGACGAACTGGAGATTGATCTGCTTTACAGTGAGACAAACAGCTGACAGTAGAATCATTCGAGGGGCAAGCATCTCGGATTAGATCTGCTCGAAGCTCAACGAAACCTGACGAGTCAGTGGCGTCCCACTGGTCGACTCATAATTCCAGTTCTGCAGTCTCACTGGATTTCACTCTAAATAATTGAAGCCTCTTCACTTAAGCCATTAAATCAATTTGACTTCTTGTAGTTCATCTCGCCACTTGAGTATAGTATTGTCCATTGCTTAGGAAACAGGAATGAATGGTTAAAAACCAGAGATTGGCACGTGTTGTGAATCATGCAATGATGGAACATCCGGCTATCCAGGCTCAACTTTCCCAGTCACAACAAAAACGGGTGACATGCTCGCATACCAAAAATAAATCAACTGGAATAGTTTTTGGTCAGACGAAGAATAAGATCAAAATGAGTTGTACTAAGGCTGATATGTACTTTGTATACCTCAAGGATCAGAAACGCCTCCCGTGACTCCAACAAAATTCCGCACCTCAACTTGGTCACGTTTGTGCTATTCTCGTCCTACCTCTTCCAGATCGATAAGTTCTTAGGCTTATCAAGGTAATAAACACAGCATACTTCACTAAACATTGGATATAATTCGCTCGCAGTTAACTGGTTTCTACTAACCCAGATGTATGTCGGTAGTTGCAAAGTGGTGAACCCAGGGAGTGGACGAACTGAGGGCGGTGAATTGTCGTATGGGTAGGTAGGCAAAAGGTTAGAGACGCGCAGGAGCCGCTGAATGTACTTCGAGTGGTATCACAAAATTAGCAAATATGAGGGTTTTCATAGGGATGATTACTAAAAATCGAAGACAAATGAATTTGTTACTGCTCGTGAAATCAAAACTTGCATGAACACCTCGCTGATGATTGCGGTAGGGCAATCAATAAAATATTACGTACAGGTGAACCGTCTTTATTTTCTGTAGGATTGGATGGAGATAACTAAGTTTTGTTATGTCAATACAGTGGTGCAGAGGGTATTTTGTGGTTCGTAACGCTAACCAATTGTCCCTGGGTCAAAGACGATGAATAATTCCAAACCTGCACCTATTAGAAGTGTCAAGACCCTGTTACTCTCAACTATATGCAAATAGGTTCGCTGTGACCGGTCCACACTTGATACAGTCTGTCGCATGGTGGCTTACACTGAATAGGTCGAAATTACAGTCAGCTCCCAAACTTAAGGCTACTCCTGGAGATGCCGCTTCACTATATAAAATTGGGTTTTTTGCCTCAGTGTCTCGGGAAACTTTTTACAATGAATAGTTTTCTCTACTAGATCGCCTGTGCATCCCAGTAAACGGCACACAAACGGAAATATGACGGAAGACTCGGCAGTTAAACAATCAAAACTTCACATATACATTTATTATTAAAGAACCATCTTTTTTAAACCCAATAGATGACGTGCAATTGCTCACTGGTAAGTACATATATATCATGTCACCACCTCCCATCCATACTCAAGCCTCAGTCAATTACTTGAATAATTACTTACGGCCCCAATGTGTCGTTCTAACAAACGGTTTTGATAAATAAATACATTTTAGAAAAGACACAATGAGATAGTATAGGGGATAGTTAAGGTAACGCGTTTATTCACACTGCAAGTTCACACAGTTGAATCCATCGCCACTATTGGGTGTAAGCGTGTGAGTGACCCCTGGCGAGCCGTAGAGGGATATTGTCGAGAGAGGGAGCCACTAGCGCCAGGTTCCAACTGAGGGTTTCGTTGATACATGGATGGTGAATAGGCGGCATCCAAAAAAGCCTCTCCCGCATCCGCCGCCCTTGCATTTGCTGCTAAAATGGCCGCTCTTTGTGCGTCTAACGTTTGACGTAATTTTGCTGAAACTGTTGCGCCTGAAGTTCCCTGAGCGGCTGTCCCGACAGCACCTGGTGCGATTGTTCCGCGACTCAGAGCACTGGCAGTCCCTGGAGCAAGCATGGTACTACCCGGCCCAAATTGCGACCCAGTCACAGGCATGGTGAAAAGAGAGGGTATCCCCCCTCCTAGTTTAGAATCTGTTCCTGGTCCACCGCCCAACCCTGATGCAGATTTGGGATAAGCTGACTTGGTATCCGAACACAACAATTTCTCTCTTAGGGCAGGATCCTCCATCATGATTCGGCTCTCCACAGACAGATAGTGCGTAACCAGACCAAAGAGACAAAAAATGGTGGAGAAGCCTGATAGGACTGCAAAAGCAAAACTCCAAGAGACCATGTTGTGGTCCGACCTTGACATCCATTGACGATCTTTGCTCATCACACCCATGGTGACGGTAATCACTGTCAGACAACAGACTGAAAAAAACCAACAGAGGTTCAGCATCGGATATAAAACTAGAGATAAAACAAAAATACACTAATTCCGAATTTGTGCGCAATAGCTCTCATGTTCGGAGTCAGTAAACTGTAGCGATAACTTTGTTATATAGCTAGAACAACTTACGGTCTCTTGGCTGAAGCCTACACATAATGAAAAGCTGTGGCTCTCAAATTTGGGAAGAAACTAACCCTACAAATTTTCACAGGGCAATGAGCGTATCATTCGGCAACTGTGAGAATGTTAGTGAAATTGCTACAACCACGCTATAAAATTCGATGCATTTTTCAATCGCTACAATAAAAAAATTGGACGGTTTCTCGTCATTTTTTAACAGTGGTCTATAAGCCAAGAGAAGCTTTCTAGGAAATCTGCATCAAAACATTAGATAACGCGAAAAGAATGAATAAAACAGAAACCAAAATGGTGATCAAACTAAGAGCCAGTTGTATCTGAGCTCCAGCACAATTTCGCATAGCACAGTGCTAATAATCACGTAGTGGTTCCGAAAGAACAGTCCCAAAACAAGTATAGAACAACAAACAACGCATTGGCCCAGCTACCCATTCTGGCTCGGCAGCCAATCACGAAAGTGCATGTACTGTCAGCACAGCCTCTCGAGTTTTCATCCATTCGAATGGATTACAAGTGAGATATAACTTCATAAGAGTGGACCTTGGCGCAGTGCAACGGCCTACGCGTCTTGATGACCTGTCGGGTTATAGTGGATGTTGTGTCGACCACACCGATAGGGTAGCCCATGCCGAGCAGTCGTTTGACAAACCACAGTCTCCTGGTCCTCCAAGATGGGGGTTTGAAAAAGGTTGGCATCTTTTTTTCCGAAAAATGTACCAGTTCTGGCGCACTTCCCCCACCCGCTGCTTTGTGGTACAGGCTTTTGAGCCAAACGCTTTGACTGAGAACCCTGATCGTTCTCCTGTATAAGTAGGGACGTCCCGACAGCATTTCACCTAACATGTTACCATGGAAACTCGCAACGCTGTTGATCCCATACTACATAGGCTGTCTCGCAGTATAAACCGGGTTGTCCCATCTGCTGCATAGCGGAGGGTGCGTAGAAGAAAACGTGCTAATACTGACCCCTCCCTCATTCTCCTATCAAATTTAGCCACCAGACCCCTTAAAATTCCCATTTCTGATGATTACTCTGCAGGTCCCACAACAGATATAGCTAATCACAATAACTCTGTGTCGGTAAGTCCCATCTTTTACCATTCAGCCTCAGGCCTTCCACGTCTTTTGCTTACATCTAGAATGAGAATTTTTGCGCAACTATCGGGTATTGGATCTGGACAAAGTTAGATCATTCTCAATTGGCGAAGGTGAATTCCCTTAAATAAGCTTTTTCTGTACAGCTTTGGAACTATTACGTTGCGATACTGACTAGTTTCACCGAAAAGTCCACTGTGCGCAAAACGCTAATCGTCTCAGGCATTTAAAAAAATGTGCTTGACTCACCACAAGAACGTGGCGCATGATCGAAATCCAAATATCATTTACTTGGTGAATACCCATGCTCAAGCATTGTTTCTGTTAAAAGGAGAGGAACACAACCACAATTGATCTAAATGTACTACGTACAGCAAATACCAAAAGCCTGATAGGTGCGCAACAAACTTTAAGTGAATAGCTTGAAGCTGTAATCATTTTGTTGGTTACGAGCTCACTTTGTTACGATTATCGTGGCTGTTACCATAGTTTCTGCTGAAGATGCAATTAAGCTATTTCGTTTTGATGAAAGAACAAACATCGGTAACGAAAAGAGGGATAAGAATGTAGAACATGTAATGCAAGCTCTCTTGTAAAGGTTGGGCGTTGCCTGATAGTCAAAAGTGAACAATTGACGCGTTTATTGCGTAAAATTGGCATGTACTATGAACCCCAGCGTCATTACGAAAAAGGTCGCGTAGTGACATAAGAACGCTGGACGGGGGTACAATACCGCATTGATCTCCCGAGTGCTAAAGTGAGTCGAGCGTCAGAGAGGAACAGTCAGTGTCATAATTTGCATGTAAACTACTGCAATTCGTCAGGGGATTTGAACAGTCAGTAGGACAGATCGGTACATGTAGTCTTACTATAACAACAAAGAATAACATCGCCGTACGTAATGATCGCCCGCATACGATATGTTGGGTTTCTCCGGCTCATTTGATAGCATACAGTTGAGAATCCGACCTCTCAGTTTTGTCCACTTGTGCACATAAACACGCGGTGGTCACATGAGGTCACAGAGATGTTTCGAAGATTTGTGCGGTTATATCACGTTTTACAGCACTGCTGTTTGCGATCGCCAAATTGATGGAACCTTCGGTATATAAACATTAGGAGACAGCTGGAAGACATGAAGTTGTTTTGTTTTACCTAGTAGGGATGCAGGTGAGCCTCATCTTGCGTTTCAAACTTGTTTAGAGCAGTGGACAAATGGACGAAAGTTTTTGACAAGAAGGATGACGACGTGTATATATTTCTTAATTTTACGAGGGCCTTTGACTGTAGCGACCCTTTGCTTCTCCTGAGAAACCCAACAACAGTTAACCTCTTGGTAATTGTCAGTGAGATACGTAACTTAGACCATCACCTACAGATATACTTCAAAGAACCGCTGCTTATTGCCACAGAAGATGAAATCAAGACTAACTACTCTCGTAACGAGCTTTGAAACATTCCGCAAAGATCCGCACAGTACTGTTAATGACATAATAGCCGGACGAAATCACCCATCTTCGTCAATGACGATACCTATCCAACAAAGCACAGTGACATTTCTTTTCTTTCATACTTTTGGTGCTTAAACACACCCCGCTGTTTTTCTCTTACAAACAAGCGTTTGCATGCAGGTTTTATGATAGCGATTTTGCATTGAAAAATTGATATTACTAACAGTGACTGAGCCCATGTCTGCCAAAATATCCGGGTGAACGTTTGAAAGTTTACCCACCATTTCCAGTGTAGGCTGAAACCAATACGGGCTACCTGCCCAGGCGCTATGTGTAGTTCTAAGACCAGTTGAAAATGAACCAACAGTTTACACGTTGTTCTTATTAGAACGAGTCCTGAGAGCTCAATTAATAACACGGAATGTGTGCAGCACAATTAAAAAAAGCATATCACGTTTTTGAAAAAAAAAATACTCCCTCGCAGGAATGAATATTGCGATACAACGGACAAGTTCGCACAACCTAAAAAACGCAACAAACTTATTAGATTGTTATATTTTATATACCTTCATTTTAAGTACATAGCAGTGTAAATAACTTAGTGAGCTTTCTGCGATTTACTAAGTTCGCATAATACCACCATGTAATTACAAGCACGTCATACCGCTTCTCACCTCAGAACCTTTCCTCCACCCCACCAATACGCACTGTGTGAATACTCTGGCGCAGTATTTATCATTAACGACTGACTGTTCACTGTGAAATCGTTAGGCGATAACGATGAAGCCGAAGTTCCTAACATTGAAAGCTCGTGTTGGTATAATTCATTCCCAAGGTGTAGTTGTCATATTTAAACTAATTCCCCACGTCGTATTCAACCTCTAACATCAAAAGATTACTGACTGATAGATCCGTATTTCTATGCGCCCAGTCATACGTTGAAAAACAACCAAAGGGATTGGCCTAGCCTAGGTGGTACTCGTCACATATCTGGAGGCACACGCCACCCCAGATAAGGGGACACACGTACACGTCTCTAGCTTGGCACGAAAATTTTGTCGTAATCAGTGCACGGCAGGCGTATGCGCTGACCGTAGAGTTCACCAAATATGACTTTCAGGGTTCATCCCTGACTGCCCTAAAAGATTCTTCAGGCACATGGCTTTCCTGACCAGGTCAAAAGTTAATATACCCTCTCTTATAGGAATTTCAGGACTCTCCACTTCTAATTCTGGGGCACCAGAGATATTAGGTGACCAGTATCCATCAGTCTTCAGCACATCCACCAAGACGAGATCATGCACCACTATTTTATCCTGACCGTTCCTCCGATTCATCCCCTAACTTCACCCTGCTTAAAGTACGCGCTAATTTCCTCCCACTGCGCGTTGATAAGTCCCCGGAACTTGAGATACCCCCACTCATACTGAAAGGATGCACAAATAAGTTGACGGAACCGCTAGTTCGTTTGCCCCAACACTCATATTTTACTGGTTGTATTCTATCCACTTTGGAAACAACGTCATCTCTTCCATCTACAAGGGTAGGGATCAAACGAACGCCAGTAACGTTAGACCGATTGCTCTACTGTCAAGCTTGTCGAAATTGATGGGGGTGCACTAGACGATTTTGCAAGGGACCATCTAAATATCCATTCGCTGTTGGAACCTGGGCAGTAGGAATTCAGAAATGGTCATTCACGTACTACCAACCTACTGATTGCCGCTGAGTTGTAGACGAAAGCTACCGAAGAACACCTCCCAGTTGGTGCTATGTTCTTAGATTTCGCGAAGGCGTTCGATAAAGTCGACCATAATATACTGCTGGACAACTTAAATAATACGGGGTTATGCAGTGAGGTTTATTTCCGTCTCAAACGATGCCTACCCTATTGCACATATAGTTAGAGTTGACGGGAAGGCCATTTAATACCAAAACTGGTGTATCGCAAGGCTCTGTACTGGGTCCCTATTAGCCCTAGTCTACGTTAACGACGTCCCAGACGTAAGTGACTCTCCCGTTGTAATACGTGTTGACGATATGAAACCTTGGTCCATTTCACACAGCGTTGAAGACGCACAAGACTTCCAAAGAGCTATGAGTGTTCTGCACCTATGGTACCTGGAAAATCGATTGCCCATCAACACGTCTGGTTTGAAGACTACGCATGTAAGTCACACAGCACTAAAAGCATATCACGCCGGTGGCGCTAGTCTAGCTAATTTTCAACAGGAGTGAGACCTAGGTACCGTTGTTACCTCAGACTTCTACCCTAGTACTAACATTATGCTGCTGGTAAAGAAAGCCCGTGACAGGCTAGCAATGCTCAGTAGGGTTCACGAGAGTTTCCCAAGAGATACCCTCTCACGTGTCTATAGCACACTAGTAAGGCCACTGCTGGAAGTCAACATCCAGGGATTTGTGCCGTACCAGCAGGAAGAAATCAATGCTCTAGATTCTACCCAGAGATGGGTCATTAAGAGGGATGAAAGTCTACCTTCCTTGTCGTATGAGGACCGTCTGCCGAAGCGGGAACTATTCCCCCTAGTCTACAGGCGTTTGAGGGGCGGAAATGTATTAAAATTTAAAGCTCTACGCCCCCCAAAACTCTTTACACACTCGCCGATACAGTGAGTCACAAAGGCCATAAGTATGGGGATTCAATATCACGTAGTAATGTGTTATGTGACAGCAAAGCTTTGCTGTTCGAATCTGTTCGCCACGTGTAGCGACCCTAGTTGTCTATTGCTAACTGCGCTGAAGTTAGAATTAGCATTTGTACTCTTTCTCCTCCACACATTTTGTACGCGCTTAAAAGTTTGTTTGAACGAGTATGGTTACCAGCAGGCCACCCGCGCACTCGAACGTTTTGCTCCGGTGCCTGATCGCTTGACGTTTTGCCATACTAACGTTTCATCTCGCTCTTCCCTCGCTCTCGTCGATTTTACGTGTCGACAATATATTCCTTGTCTACTCATTGCGTTGTTCGTAATTGACCGGCCATAGCCTGTCTGAACTCTACGAATTGGTGAGCCCGTTTAGGATATATATCAGTGTATACCTGAGTTCATTTTTATCATCCCCTCATCACTTTTTGGGTGCGTACATTGTATATATAGTGAACGTATATAAATATATTTATATATCCATTTCCATTCGCTCGGTCGCTATGGACACTAAAAAGGTCAAGTCCGAATTCTCGTCTTCGGTATCGTTGATCGCGCTAGCTGTTCCCGCTTTTGGGGATCTCTGTGCTGGAAATAGAGTTCGGCAACCGGCGCATAACATATGTCTCGGACAAGTTCTTGCAGCTTATACCGCGTCCTCCCCGAGATATGCTGATCCTGATTAGTGATATCTTACTAGGGTCGAAAACCAACCGTTATGAGTCCGCTAAGCAGACGATTCTTAAGGAAACACAGCCATCTGATAAAATGCGTTTGGAACAACTGCTCCAACGGCTACAATTGAGGGACAAGAAGCCGCTGGTTTTTCTTCGGGAAATGCGACATGTAGCAGGCGAATCACAGCTGCCTGAGTCGTTTTTGCAAGAGTTGTGGATTCAAAGATTGCCTGAGTACACACAGGGGCTACTTTCCGTGTTACCCTCACGTTCGTTAGGCGACCTTACGGTTTCGGCCGTTTCGGAGGCACAGGGCAGCCAGCAGTAGTTGGGCAGATAGTTTACGCGAACAGTCCGGCGGATCATTTGTTGGCCACAAAGGACGCCGAAATAGCAAGCCTGCGGAAATCACTGGAATGCCGTGAACACAACCCCTCAAGAACAAACGCCGAGATAGCTCAATTGCGGCGTGAACTGGCTGATCTTCGTGCCAGCATTCAGCGCAATAGGTCACCGTCTAGAATTCCTCCAACGCGCGCCCGATCACCGCCCGGACTAAAAACTGGCAGTGTTTGTTGGTATCATGAGACGTATGGCGAAAACGCTAGACGATGTCGATCGCCATGTAGCCATCGTGGTAAAAAGCGTTTAAACTAGCAGGCCGGCGTGTTCTAGCGACGACAGCCACAGGCCAGTCAAACAGCAGTCGCCTTTTCTTTCTGAAAGATTTAACCTCCAAAATGCAATTCTTAATAGACACAGGGGCAGAGGTCAGTGTCATCCCGCATTCAGTAATGGATGCGCGTTCAGAATCCGGCACTACTCTCCGAGCTGCAAACGGTACGCCCATTAAAACCTTCGGTCGTCGACTGATGAATTTAAACTTTGGCCTTAGACGCGATTTTCCCTGGGTTTTTCTCGTGGCCGATATTCCTTTCCCTATCGTTGGTATCGACTTCCTCCGACATTTCGATTTACTGGTCGACGCACGTCGATCACGTCTGATCGATACCTCGACAAAGCTAAACGTTCAGGGTAAGCCATCACACGCGGCTGTGATCAGTCCTATGCTAGCCAATCCTCTAGTTTGCGAGCCTTACGGGAAACTTTTATCCGAATTCCCTCAACTGATCCGCCCCGCTAACGAACTGCCGGCCGTGACAACCGACGTTGCGCATCACATTGTCACACGAGGGCCGCCAGTTCGATGTCGTCCACGCCGTTTAGCTCCTGAAAAGCTCAAAATTGCCCGAGCCGAATTCGAGCATATGCTCCAACTCGGCATTATCCGTCCGTCCAATAGCCCGTGGGCTTCGCCATTGCACATGGTGCCTAAAAAGACTGACAACGACTGGCGTCCGTGCGGCGACTATCGAGCGTTGAACAACGCAACCACTCCCGATAGGTATCCAATTCCCCACATTCAGGACTTGACGGCAAACCTGTCAGGGAAACAGATATTCACAAAAATCGACCTAGTGCGCGCTTACAATCAGATTCCTGTAGCCCCAGAAGACGTCCCAAAGACAGCAGTCATAACACCGTTCGGGCTTTTCGAATTCTTACGCATGCCGTTTGGTCTGGGCAACGCCGCTCAGACTTTCCAACGTTTTATTCACGACGTGTGTCGCGGGCTGGACGGTGTTTATCCGTACTTAGATGATATCTTGGTGGCCAGCTCATCGCAGGAGGAACATTGCGTACACTTGCGTTCATTATTCACCCGGCTGTCGCATCATGGCGTTACCATACACCTGGCTAAATGCTCTTTCGGAGCGTCCCGCGTAGCCTTCCTGGGTCATAGTATATCCGCGAGCGGGATAGAACCTCTCCCCGACAAAGTACAGGCAATAGTGGACTACCCGGAGCCCACATCGTTCAAGCAACTTCGCCGTTTTGATGGTTTAGTGAATTTTTACCGTCGTTTCATCCCTAACTGTGCCTGTCTAATGCAACCGCTCACCGACCTACTCAGAGGTAAGACACGTTCATTCTTATTCCCAACGGCCGCAAAAATGGCCTTCATTAATTTAAAAAGGGCCATCGCCAATATAGCATCGCTGTCGCATCACCATCCGTCTGCTCCCTTGGCGCTAAGCGTGGATGCATCAGACGTGGCTGTAGGGGCGGTTCTGCAACAGCAACTCGGTGCCCATTGGTGCCCGCTAGCCTTTTTCTCTAAACGGTTACAACCTACTGAGTCGCGGTATAGTGCTTTTGGGAAGGAGCTGTTAGCGGTATACCTCGGCATCCGCCATTTTCGACATGTCCTTGAAGGCAGGGACTTTATCGTATTCACAGACCATAAGCCTCTAACGTATGCGTTACGCTCGACAACGGACAGGTATTCCCCCAGAGAGACGAGACATCTGGATTATGTCGCTCAGTTCACGACCAATATTCGTCATATTTCAGGTACTGCGAACCCAGTCGCCGATGCTCTCTCGCGCATTAATGCTACACTGAGCACGACGGAAAGCTCAGTCGATCTGACGGCAATCGCAGCCGCACAGGACAACGACCCGGAGATAGAACAACTCCGCCGGTCCAGTTCCCTTAAGTTAGAAAGAGTCCCCATGAATTCCTCCGGTGGTCTGATTATTTGTGACACTTCACAAGGCATTCCTCGTCCGGTTATTTCATTGGCCTTCCGCCGCCGAATTTTCGATACGTTGCACAATATGTCTCACCCTGGCATACGTTCAACAGCCAAAATGGTCACGCAGCGCTTCGTCTGGCGCAACGTCAATCGCGACGTACGCACATGGGCGAAAGCGTACATACACTGCCAGCGGTCTAAGATCCATCGCCATACGCGTACCCCAGTGGGAAGTTTTGCAGTCCCCGATGCGCGTTTCTACCACGTGCATGTCGACCTGGTTGGACCCCTGCCACCCTTGGATGGGTATACTTACATTCTGGCATGGCCAGAGGCTATACCAATTCCGAATTGCTCGTCGGAAACATTACACGTTGGCCAGAGGCTATACCAATTCCGAATTGCTCGTGGGAAACCGTCGCACAGCATTCTTGGAACGTTGGGTCGTTCACTTTGGTTGGCCTGCTGTAGTGACTACCGATTGCGGGTCACATTTTGACTTGGGCTTCACTTCACTCCTCAACGGACTGGGCTGTAGTAGAATTCGCACAACAGCTTACCATCCGGCAGTCAACGGGTTGGTTGAGCGTTTTCATCGGCATTTGAAAGTTCACCACCTGCTAGCAACAACCCTTCATGACACAAGGTTTTGCCACTAGTCTTGTTAGGTATCCGCAACACTATGAAGGCAGGCCTGCATACCACCCACGCCCAGTTAGTGGTTCTTACGTTTACTCGGCGAGTTGGTTGCCCCACGCGCAACGGGACCTATCAACTTCGCGGATTACGGCGAGCGGTTAATCCAACACATGCGACGACTCCGACCACTTCCACCGAGAGAACAGGCGACGCCAATGTACGTACACCCTCGTCTGTCAACTTGTTCTCATGTTTTGGTTCGTGCGGTTACTCCTCGACGACCTTTGCACCCGTTGTATACCGGACCGTTCCGCGTACTCGCCAGCTATACTAAGACTTTCGTGTTGGAACGCAATGGTAAACGCAAGGTGATCTCTATCGATAGACTGAAGCCAGCGTTTATAGAGGAAACTGGTTCGCAAGCAGCAACGCCCTCTTCGGTCGGTACATTACCTAGCGTTGGTACAGATTCGGTTTCAGTTGCGACTCCGCCTGCCTCGACAGCGTCAAGCGCCCAGAGCAGACGCGGACGAGATTTGCGGAAGCCAGTGCGATTCGCAGATTACGTGGACGTCCGCCGTGTCTAATTTTTGTTGTCACACTTCCTTACCAAGTTGATTTTAGATGGCCTGACCTACAGCAGACTGTCGACGAGACGTTTTCTTTCGAAAAGCAAAAAAAACGTATTTTGTCGGACGCCACGGAATCAGAAAACCCGGTGAGGTCATCGTTTTCAGCTTATGAGCACTGTACATTCTAGATACCTGGAATTAGCCATCCGTCATCTACATAGGGCGTGTATTGCAAGAAGACGCTAGAAAGCCCGAATTCCTGTGAAGATCGCCTACGATGGACGTGAACAAGGCTACAGCCTTACTAGGCTGACCACAACGTGTCTGTTCCCAATTCCTCTTCTGCCTACAACTATTAACCTGCCCAACCGTGCCTCCCCAACCATTTTCAATTGTTTTCCCTCCTCCTTTCCACCGGACGTGGACGCGAGCTGTGTGGCAGGGGTAAATTGGACCATTCATGCTCGAGTCAACGGTTCCAGTTAACTCGAAGACTCCTACATTATCGAAGTCAACCCTTTGGTTGTCTTCTAGCGGGGAAGCTTTGTAGCGACCCTAGTTGTCTATTGCTAACTGCGCTGAAGTTAGAATTAGCATTTGTACTCTTTCTCCTCCACACATTTTGTACGCGCTTAGAAGTTTGTTTGAACGAGTATGGTTACCAGCAGGCCACCCGCGCACTCGAACGTTCTGCTCCGGTGCCTGATCGCTTGACGTTTTGCTATACTAACGTTTCATCTCGCTCTTCCCTCGCTCTCGTCGATTTTACGTGTCGACAATATATTCCTTGTCTACTCGTTGCGTTGTTCGTAATTGACCGGCCATAGCCCGCCTGAACTCTACACACGGAATGCACTAATGGCGACGATTGTTTTAGCACCGTCAGTTGATACATTCAGTAAGCAGCTAGATAACTGGATTATCCCAGGATAGCCGTTGGCAGTCGGGCACATATAACCACAAGTAATTTAATAATTATTTACTTTCTGGCTTATGTTTTCCTTTTTGTCTTTTTTTTCTCCTTCTCCGTATAGTCTCCAATTTCCATTAATGTACAGCGAAACGATGCAACATCCCTAAGTTTTCTGCTCCAACACTTAACACTTCACATATTCTCACCATTTCGGCAGTTCATGTGATCGGATCAGACAGATAATAATCTGACTGTCAAAAGGAGATTGAATCTGTTGTGAAACGACGTACCTCACGCTACCGATTCTTATAATGACACATCCAGATGCGAGAAACCAGTGGGAATAACCGACTTACGAGTTATGGTTTCCAAAACCATCACGGTAATTTTCGGGTTTCTTTCCCTTGTACCATAGACTTCACACAGAATTAGAACGACGATCAACAATCCTGATAGGCTTGTTATCAGCCCGATGATAGAGAGCATTTGAACAGCATAAAACCATGCTTTATAAAAAAAAGTTTAAATTGTCCCATAAAACTTACGAGGGTTAAGCCAGAAACGAATGTATTTATATTCCGGATAATATATGTACCAACATCCTTGGTAAGCTTTTGAAACGTAATCTTCTGGGAAAATGAAATCCTCAAAGCAAACTTCCCAAAGGCCAAGCCTCAAAAATCCTTGATTATTTCCATATTTCGCCACAATCCAATAAGGGGACACAAAACTAATTATGTAGAAGACGCTAGAAACGAACGCTAAAGTCACAGCTATGACAAAAGATGCACGAATTCCATGCTTTCTACGAGGTAAAATCATATTTCCGGAGATCGCAGCTTTTGAAAAGCAACAAACCGAAGAGCCGGTTGTAACTAAAACAATTGGTTTATTTAAACTCCACACATAAGGCAATCAACCGGTAACACGAGCAGTCATAAAAAAAATTCGAGAGGCTTTCGTTTAGAAAAACAATCAGAAAAATTTGGTCATATCAGAAGTCTCGAAAATGGAGGAGACTCGTTCGGGGAGTCAGTCTCTTCTCAAACACGAGGAGAAGATTTGAACAGTCGAATTGTCCGATTGGTGGATTTCACCTACTTCATCTGTTGATACCAGGATTCCAGACAGAAGCCCAATGTGAATGCGCCCAGCCGGCGTCCGCTAATCTGAAAAGAAATCATGGAAACATGTGTGTAGCAACACTCTCGGCGATATTACAGTGATGTCAGCGATTTGTATAGGGGTTCCAGACTGGGCCCAAACTACTCAGAGCCAGTCAGTTTTTCCGCTTCGAAGTCCGACGGTTTTCTGTTGACCTGGAAGACAGTCATTGAAAACAGGGTGTAGCATCGCTCTTGGGAGTTATAGAAAGTACCAAGAACGAAACAAAACAATTGCCTAACAGAACAGAGTGATTCACTAAGCTAACAGTTTCTTAAGTAGATGGGAATCCAGAAAACTTTTGAGGCGGTCCTTAGAAGAACGGCTGACAAGTTCTTGTGGAATGTCGTTCCAGTTGTCGATAACTCTGTAAGAGAACTGTTACTTAAGGAAGGTCCAGCGTCGAAGCTTTTAGTGTTGATTTTGTCAAGGTTTGTTGCGTTATTTTGATATTGCTGAGGTTTGCTTGATGTTGAAAGGTGGCCCTACGCTTTACTTTCCCCCCAACTGAGATACATTACTCATCCTTGTTTTTACACCACCTACTTTGACCGTTTTCATTACCCCTATTTAGTCCAAACCCTGTAAACTTCTAAATACCAAAATTAGACATTCTTCTTCCATAGTTTTTTCTCTAGTAACTTATGATTACCGTCGTTCCTCGATGCATTAACAGTCGTCTTTCTCTGACCAAACCAATGGCCATTCGTTTGAGTGAGCTCGACCCGTTTTATCGTCCACCATTGTTGATCGGTGCCTGGTTGTCAATTTGTTGTGCGGGCACATTCTTTCTTTGATTTCTGAGGATTTTCACGTTCGAGGTGAGAGAAAACATTTTTGCACATTGATTCAATTAGTACCGTATTAGATCCAGTAATTACGAGCGAATTTTCGTCAACCGTTTCGAGGATAGATTACCTCAGTCGTTGAATATTGAGAGGAATTTACTGGAGCGACATATTACGCGTAACTCGGTGTGAACTTGAATCGTTAGCGAACGATTCAATATTTAGAGCCTGTTGTCCTGACCTCTTCCACTGTTATCACTTGCTAGTGTGGAAGGTTGCTGCACGAGTCTTGTGTTAAATAGAAAGTGTGTAATACATAAGCCACTGCATATCCTTCGAAATTCAAGTGGATAAAGACCAAGAATTTCTGGAGGAGTCTCTTGGGAGCGATGCCGCAAGTCAGTGTCCATTTTGTTGACTTCTCGCCTGACAAGCTCAATGGACAGTATGTTGTTTTACAAATCGGTGTAAACTACTTGATTAGCATGCTCGAGCAGTGGTCTTATATAGACTCCGCAATGCGTTTGAAAGGTGTTCCGTCTATACGGGGGAAGGCCATTTTCTCATCCCGAGTTACAAATCCCCTTTTGGCGGCCAACTGGTATTGGTCAGAGAGCGAAAGCCAAATCCATAGGCCCTATTTAATAACAACTTTCGCGATATCTATTACACTTTGTGCATCATGTGTCATGAAAAGATTTCCGGACTCTCCCCTTAGTGACATGTGCGCACACTTGCTGTCGTTTTAAGGGAGACCGCAGTCAACTCGCTGACACTTAATATGGTCAAGGTCAATTTACAATGCATTGGGACACACATTTCAGATATTTTTAAATCATCCGCGTAGAGAGGGGCGTTGCTAGCGATAAGCTCGGGGAGGTCAGTGATGTATATTGGAGACAACAGCGGACCAAGTACCGATCCTTGAGGAACTCCCGCGAAAAACAGGGAGGGAGACAAAAGGCTCGAACCGGATTTTACTCTAAAAGTCCTGTTGCCAAGAAAGAAAGTAATTCAGTGGAGAACCTCTCCTTGGATCTCATAGGCTTCTAGTTTATGTACGGGAGGACAGTGTGGGATACGGTAAAAGGCTTTAGCTAAGTCGAAAAGCATAGCATTCGAGATATGACCATTATCTTCGGCCTCGGTTAGGCTATCCATGAAGATTAACATGCTCGTCATGCATGGCAGATCGGAAAGGAAGCCATGCTAATTTGGAGGGGAGAGGTTTTTGAGAAGAAATGCTCAAGGATGGCGTGTTTTAACAGACGCACCATTGTCTTGCATCGGATGCTGGTGAGACTGATCGGCTGAATACTCGTAGGAGATTAACGATCGCCCGCTTTGAATGTAGGTGTGACAGCGGCCTCTTTCTAAGACTCCGGGAGAGTGCCTGTACAAAGTGTCTGTTTAAACAGATCAAAGAGTAGCATCGCCAAACCGAGAGCCTCATCTTTGAGGATCGGGAGATGGATCACTTCTGGTAACATGGCATTATATGCACAGATCTTGAACGAGAGATCCTGAGCGTCGAGTATGGAGAAGTTAATTGTCAGGAGGAAGTATTGGAAGTTTATCCTAAGGGGATTTGGATGCCAGTTTGGCGGATCCACATTAGGGACCGCTGAGTAGTGTTCTCTGAACACTTCAGCAATCACCCGGATATTGGAAGAGGTTTCCCAGCCGGGAAGCCGCAGAGAAAACGCCGAGGGTTTAGTTTTCGCCTTGCGACTCACATACGTGGAAAAATTCTTTTCTTTGCGAGCTACCAGTAAGATTTTTGACTGTACCTGATGGGTGTATTGAATTTCCCGCTTGCGCCTTTTTCGTACAGAGCAAAAGACTTCCAGATCCTCCCGCCTACCCGCTAGCTAGAGAATAGACGAGAACTTGCTTCAAGAAGGCGACCTACATTGCGCGGAAGCGGTGCACCGGAGGAGGACTTCGACGGTTTTCGAAGGACAAACGCCTCACCAGCTTAGTAAACGGCAGCTTTATAAGAAAGGCAGTTCGAGTTCACTCAGTCACATGTAAGGCTGAGTGTACTTAAGAACGTCTGTGGTGCGTTGAAACCTATTTTCTGGAAGTTTCGGAGTAATGTCCTTGTTGCGGCATTTTGGAGTCAGTGACAGAGAAAGTCAGAGGCTAGTATCATATGGTCATTATGCCCCAGCGGTGGTTTGATGACCACCCTATCTACCAGGTGAGCCTCGTTTGTAATGACCAGATTGAGTAAGGAGGGTGTCTGTCCTGGACGGTGCCTTGTAGGTAGATCAAAATGCTGTGTACAGGCTTTCTCATTGATCATCCATGTGAAGATTTTAGAGAACCCGCAACCACAGTCCTCATGAGAAGCCGCTATAAAGTTGATTTCTGATGCGGTAAAGCCACCTATAATAATAAAATGGATGGATCTGAGTTGGATGCACTACGCGACACTGAAGGGTATGGAACTCCGACAAGGTGCGTGTCACGTCTACGGAGTTGGAGTTTGACCCGGAGCGTGTCGCATTTCTCTGGGAAGATAAATTCCTCTACCACAGTTGGCACCATGGACCTCTGGTTTAGGAATACCGCACAACCTCTCATGCGTCCACGGGAGGCGTCCGTTTAGTACAAAGGGTAATCAGGAGCATGCAGTTCATTGTGATTGATATCTGCGGAGGGCCAGGTCTCTGTTGAAGCAAGAATGCAGGGTCTAGTGTCTTGGATCAATTGTCTGATTTATCGTATTTTGTTAAGAAGGCTGAGACAGCTGGTGTACACGCACTGAAGGGTGGGGAAGGACAGAAATGCACGAGGACGCGTTTAAGAAAGCACCCCCAATAGCGATTAGACTGAGTGTTGCGGTTGTCTGATCAATCAACTGATTAAAGCGAGCGAAGTTTGGCAGTATCAAAGTGGAGTTGTGCTAACAACGGATGTGTACAGAGGAAAAGCTCAACATAAGAAGGAAGACACCCATTAGAATAGAACGAATAGCTGGCAAGTCGAAGTCTAGAATTTTGCGGTTTGTTTTCTCTTGTAGTCACCTTGGGATAACTCTGTTCCGCCCGCTGTGTGATGTGCAAATCCTTCCTGAAATTCTAGTTCACATTGTGCGCAGGATGGTAAACACATTTGCCTACCGTCCGCTTGCTGTGTGCGATGGCTTTTGTTTGTTTCCATGTTTGTTGGCTTATGCGCGCCAGTGGTGCCACACACAGTTCCGACGAACTCGTGCGCTCGACAGTCGGATCATCAACTCCCCTAGCCAATTCGGCTTATCGATGTTGTTTAGATTTGGTCGAAACTTACTGTAGTTATCGCATGATATAAGCTTGGTCTTCCTCAGTTATTCTCATGCTTATTTCGTCTCTACAATTTGTTAGGTATGCCTTAAAAATCGTGGAGTTAGTGCACTGTGCACTAACCCGTGGCAATCGAGTGATCGACATGGTTGGATCGACGCTATGACTTGTCTCTAGGATGTGCTTCCCCATTGATGACGCCGGTTTCGCGTTCAGTTGTTAATTTGACTGTGCGTTCGCTCACCAGACTGAGCCAGCCATTTCAGAAGGTGTTCGGCCATACGTGGGCGCAGGCGCCTGCCCATTCTGCCTATATAACCATCGCTGCAACTGCAAGTAAACTGATGAACCGCACATGAGGCAAAATCTAGGTGCACTGCGTCTACTGCATCCATAAATAACCCCCCTAGTTTATGGTAAGAGGCACAATCCAGCTGTGGTGAATGTGCGATTGCCCATAGACTGAAAATGATGACGTACTATGGTGGACAAACAATCTCCCCTGGAGTTTAATTTTGTGGACACCCTATTTCTCGGCAATGTGGACTGCAGGCCTTTCCGTCGTTTTCTTGCTATGAACCGGGGTAAATTTATCAGGGTATCTGTTAGCAAGTGATGAGATTCTTAGTAATTGTGTAACAGGCAAACCGGACATTCTGGTTTCGTGTACCCGATACACTGGTAAACCCACTTTGTGCAACTTGGAGACACCGGGGGACAGCGTTCCTCAAAAGTAGGGGTTCCAATGACAGTCCTGTAGAAAGAGATAACGGGAACAAGCGTGGACCAAAGGCCCAGCAAGACATGCACACGACTTACACAAACGAAAACCAAAATGGCGTCGACAGCACGCTGCGTCACAAATGTTCCTCTAGGTGTGCCGATTTTTCAGCCTCTTCCAAGCAATGTTCTAACTAGACTGCGCTTGCGGGTTATGAGTGCAGAGCTGGAAAGCAGGAGGTATTGGCCGCTCCATGTGGCTTTGCGACAAACCGACCACTGCGGCGTGTTGCCGAGACACCTCGTAAGTAAAACAATTTTAACTGTGTGGAATCCACAAGATTAATAAGTGGAAGAAAATTCTCACTTAATAAACATCAGGGTATCGTCCACCTGTCTTTTGCACAGAGTTGTCATGGAAAAATTGTGAGGAATTTTTCCTTCAGTGGTTTCAACCAAACGTTAGTTAATGTTGGCCTAGTGGTTTCCCATGGCTATTCTGTCAATTTGTATAAAAGCAAATCCTTCAAATGTAAATCGGATGTCTTCTGTATAAAAGAAAATGTAACCCTTGGGATAATTGAATGGGAGAGGCAGCCGGATATTCTGAACCAAGATGAAATCACGGAAGAAATTTGCAGTCCAATGCAGGCGAGCATTAGTGAACAACTGTACATCCATCGAATCCATTGTTTCTGAACTCACAGAAACCCCCCGCAAAGTGTTTACTAACTCGAATGAGTTTCTGACACCATGGTAAAAACAAATTCCGAAGGAGGTTAAGTACGTCAAACAGCCATCAGGCAAGCTAGTGATACGGTGAACTGTCCGTGACCGAGAAGGGGCTTACTGGGACACCTTTGTGTATTCTTGGTGCATCTCTCATACATAACTGTAGCATTCTGAACTGTTTTACAATGTCTATTGCGAGTATATTATTTTTCGGTGTAGAGTGGGGCTCCACTTTGCTCTGGTCCGTCACAGTCTTGATCACTTTTCTCACATACTAGTCCCTGTGCATGACGATCACCCCAGGGCCTTCAAAAAGCATCACGAACACAAGTTCCTCCACATCCCATCCATATCTCGCCAAAATCAGATAAAGTTTTGAATAATGTTTTGATCGATGTTCGAAGTGTTCTTTCACAGTTAGCAAGCATTAGGCCCTCAATCCATCCTGGTCCAGATGGTATCCCACCAATGGTCGTCAAGCAGGAGGTGAGGATTTACCAATCATCCTACTCAATTTGTTCAACCTGTCACTTTTATCCAGCGCCTTCCCTCCTCACTGGAAAACCTCGATCACTATGCACCGTCAAAAAAGTGGTCCAAGGCAGGACGTTAGTAACTATCGTCCCATCAACTACACATCAATCTGCTGGATAGGGTTTGGGAGGATAATAAAGGTGCACATAGTCGAATTCTTAGAGACACAAAACCTTATGAACCCTTCACAGCAAGGTTTCCTCAGCGAACGCTCTAGTATGACGTCAGCTGGAATTCTTAAACCATATATCGACGTCCTTCGATGATGAAAGTGCGGTAATTATCATACTCTTGGACATGCAAAAGGCTTTTGATCGTGCGTCTCATAAGCGCCTGTTGATCAAAATAGCATCTTTTGGCATACAAGATCCCTTGTAGAGCTGGCTGTCCTCATACCTTGAAGGCCGCACTCAAAGAGTCAAAATAGGAGAGCACTGTTCAACACCAAAATCAGTAACTAGTGGGGCGGTCCAATTAAGCGTTCTGGGTCGAATGCTTTCCTCAATGTACATAAACGATCTGTGCGACGTTATTACACGTGGCAAGCCCTTTCTGTTTGTTGACGATATCAAAATCGTTTACACATTCCTCCAGGGCAGTAGCATCAATTTCTGTCTACAAAATATACGACAGGACCTAGCGTCCTTGCAGCTGTGGTGCAGAACATGGCTGATGTCATTCTCAGCAGACAAATCGAACGAGCTCACTGATGGTTGTAGATTACCCCAGGGCTCCATCTCACTAGATGGTTGTAATATTGATACAGCCACTTCGATCAGAGATCTAGGAATACGGTAATCAAGCTCCTTCAATTTCTCTGAACAAGTTTGCTTCCAGGTAGCTAAAACTGAAAGAACAATAGGCTGCATCAATAAAGGGTTCAGCCTACCAGCAGCGAAGCTGACGCTATACAAAATGTGTGCTTGGCCTCAACTCGAGTGTTGCACTTTCATTTACTGCCACCTACGCAAGTTCGACAGGCTTGTGTTAGAAAACCTTCAACGATCGTTCACCAAAACCTTATCAGGATATTCCTCTTCGCTCACCTATAGACAACGTTGTGAAAAATTTGGCCTTGATCCACTTTGGCTGCATAGACTAAGGTTGAACTTGACGATGCTGTATAAACTCATACATTCGGATGCGATCACCACAGCGATTACCGTCCACTTATAACACAGCTCTTCATATAGTCTAGGAAATAAGGATTCCACCTTGCGTGCAAACTTCTTTCTTGTAACGTATTTCTACATATGGAATAAACTTCCAAGTGAAGTCGGAGCCAGTAACAACATTCAGCGTTTTGAAAAGGGTTTGGACATCTACCTTACGTTAACAAACACGATGTCCATCTGCAAACTCTCTGTATCACCTGATGACCTTTCTGAGTGTGGTCCGAAAAAACATTAAGCCGTCAGATGCGTAATACGTAGATAACCACTCTGCTGTCCAACGCCCCTCGAAAACAGCCCACTTGAAACGATTTGTTACATGGTTAACTCACAAGATCATTTAGCACTTGGTCCACTGCGCACTCACCAAACCCTTTGACCCCCAACATTATTTTGATGACATGTTTACTCATGTATATGCAATGCCCAAATTGCTATGAAATGTGCCCTCGACGCTTAATAGTAAGTCTAACAAAACGATGTCATGTGAGCTTCAGTTGTCACGCACATTTCATGCGGCCCTCAAAACCGTCGACTCAATTCTCCGTTTACCCGAATAAATCTCCAGTGCATAGCAAAATACGACAACAAACAGTAGATAGGGTCATATATTCCAATAATCATAGCAAAAATAATAATATCGAATGAGTTCTTTGTCAACCATTCCCCATACATATTGTCTGTCACCGTAAATGCTATAAGCCCACATTTTCTCATCTGGCGTGTGAAATTACACTCTCCCTCCGGATTCCCATATTATCCATTAAGCGAGGAAATTTTTCTACGACGGATGGACGCACGGAACTTCGTCTAAGCTGAACGTTTCACGAGATGTTTAACTTTGTGACGTTTTCGAGCAATCGACGAAATGCTGCGTTGGAATCTGCCCATTCGTTCGCTTGATTTTGGGATTTTCCGCCATGCCTCGCCAAAGCCGATCTATCTTGACAACTTCCGGACGCCAATTTTATTCCCTAACAGCAGAAAATTCCGAAGATCCGTTTGGACATTCTCGGGAGTGCATTCGCTTTCGTACACGAAAAACTGGAAAACTCCGATGGGATGAATGTGACCTGAAGTTTTAGTAAAATGGTACAAGTGATCTTTCCAAGTGAGATCTGAAAAACATCATATATCATAACATTGTGCGTAAAAGTGTTTAAATGGTCCATTGTCGGTAAATCACTTCCGTACGTTGAATCAGCATGGCGGTGAACGATGAGAGCACGTTCAGGATGACATTCAAGATGAAGTACCGAAAGTTCGAGGAGTATGTTGAAGACTTGTGCAGATTTAAACGGGGAACCTGTACAAGCTTTTTCATTGACACTTCGCAGACAGCTGCAAGTACCAAGAAGCATAGAGGAATAGACCTGCCGCCAGGCTGCCCGTATGGAAGTGCAGTGTACAAATGTGTACACTGTTCACGGCGAACAAAGCCCTTCAAACGGTAACGTTTATTTAATCAATTGTCACAGTAAATTGTAGTTTTGCAGATTACAGATGTCAGGCCTCCTGGGTCATCCATCATCGCACCGATGGATATCAAATCAAGAAGGCAAAATTGGTGCACTCACACGACTTTCAGGTTGGTAAGCCGATCATTTATCCTAGGAATAGACGTCGGGCTGTTGATGCCGAACTGCATGTATGTGAGATGATGAGCCATTTTAAGAGTGCCTGTGAAATGAGGACGTACGTGAACCGTAAATGTGGGCTTAGAATGCGTCGGCACGATTTATGTAATCTACGTGCGAGGCACAACAAATTGGATGATCGCAACGAAATTATGAAGTTGCGTGATTTACTGAAAGTGGAAGGTAGCTATAGGTTTCTACTCCGGGACAAAGTGTTAAG
>QNGE01006227.1:0-33913 GCA_008508345.1 Paragonimus westermani | reverse complement strand
TGATTGTAATGTACCGTAAGTACATCCGCTGTTGGGTTTGTATTGTCACGAATTACCTATACAGTGAGTGACCGCACGTGCACTATTACGAATGGACCTATCCACTGGCGATGGAATTTGTGCGCAGCCTCTAATGGTGGTGTTAGTCTGTACAACCAGACATGATTCCTGATGCGGTAAACTGATCCGTTTGCTGTACGCTGCTGACAGCTTTTTTGATGGTGTTGCGACTTTGCCTGATGTTGGGCGGCAATTTTATACGCGACTCTCAACCGTTCGCTTAGCTCCTTGACATAATGTGGCGAACCTATGTATTCGGCTTGCGCCAGCGGTGTTATTACTTCAACTGACAGGCGTAGTTCATGCCCTAGGGTTAGTGGTGGAAGTGTGTACCCTGTACTCGAATGGACGGCAGCCATATAGGCTAAGAGACACTGTGGAAGGATTTCGTCCCAACGATCCGACTGGTGTCGTTCACTAAAGGCACGTAGGATCGTCATAACAGTACGATTAGTTCGTTCGACCAATCCGTTACTCTGAGGGTGGTAAGGAGTTGTTCGGGTTTTGCGTATGCGCAACATACAACATACTTCTTCTAGGAGGCGACTTTCAAACGTAGCGCCTTGGTCAGTGTGCAGCTCAATGGGTGTACCGAAACGAGCGACCCATTCGTTTACGAACAACGATTTTATTTTAGAAGCCTCTTGGTTTGGCATCGGAAAGGCCTAACACCATTTGGTTAAATAGTCGACAGTCACAAGAATATATATATTTCCCCTCCTCGACGTCGGTAGTGGTCCCATCACATCAACTCCCACACAATGGTTGGGGCCGACTGTTGCAACCGTATGAAGCGGGGCCCTGGGAGCTACAGTGGGGAATTTGGTTTGCGCACAGATGTTACAGTTGGCACAGTTGCGAATAACATCGTTATGCAGCTTTGGCCACCAAAAGTGCTGTCGGACAGCTGCTTCAGTCCTCCGCTGACCCGCATGTCCAAGTTCTACATGAACCTCTCGGACAAGCTTTGAAACCTCGCCAGATGGCTCTATCAAATAAATGCTACACGCTATCGATAACTCGCAAATTCGCTCACTGTGTCCATAAGCAGCTCTCTTCCAGGGATCTGCCCTTTATTTCGCGACTAGTAGGTTTTGGGTTTCCAATCAATTTGTCGACGGTAGATTTTAGAAATGTACGGACCATTTAGTTGACAGTGTGCCCACGTAGCCCCAACTAATGGTATGGATAACATAGCGTTAACAGTTTCCGTGGAAAAGCGGGATAACGCATCAGCATTCGCGTGACAGCCGCCCGGACGAAGGATACAGTCAAAGTCGTAATCCTGCATATATTTCAACCAACGTGCTACTTGACCCTCCGGCTCTCGAAAGTTGCGAAGCCATTGTAGTGCTTGGTGGTCCGTTCGAACTTTGAAGGGTTTCCCGAGGTTGTAAGGGCGAAAGTGTTCAAGGAAATACACTAAAGGTAACGTTTCACGGCACGTAGTGCAATAACGCCTTTCTCGCTTATCGATCGCTTATCGAGCCGACGACTTGCATAGGCAATCACGACTTCCACATTGGCCGACTTCTGAGACAGTACAGCACCGATAGCAAGGTCACTGGTGTCAGTGTCTAATATGAAGGGACCGGCTGATGGCGAGAAATCATGGAATACGAGAATGAGAGGGGAGCTAAGCTTATCTTTAAGAGTGTTGAACGCTGCGTGACATTCAGCAGACCATACGAATTTCTTGCCTTTCTCCGTAAGTTGATGCAACGGGGATGTTATCTCCGCAAA
Source organism: Paragonimus westermani (assembly GCA_008508345.1). Taxonomy (NCBI): domain Eukaryota; kingdom Metazoa; phylum Platyhelminthes; class Trematoda; order Plagiorchiida; family Troglotrematidae; genus Paragonimus; species Paragonimus westermani. Next base: position 32,110 of record QNGE01006227.1, on the reverse strand, counting down.
ATATGGAACAAATTTCCGATAACACAAAGCCAGTCTCATAAAACTGCGTATTCGTCTACTGATCGTGGTGCTGGCCAATCGACAACTTGTTTGAATTTTGTGCCACCGATTTTTACTCTTGCGCATGTGATTAGATGGCCTAAGAATGATACTTCTTGCTTCAAGAGCACGCATTTTGTGGGCTTCAGTTTCAGACCAGCCCTTCAGAGACGTTCGAATACATTTTTCAGTCTGGAATTGTGCTCGTCTATTGTGGGGGCGCGAACAATAATGTCTTCGAGGTAGAGTAAACATTGGCCTGGTACTAAATCTCCCAACGCTGTCTGCATTAATCGCTAAAAGGTAGCAGGCGCGTTAGCTAGGCCGGACGGCATTGTTTCAAATTCATACAACCCGGATGGTATGATAAATGCCGTCTTTTGACTATCTGCTGGACGGACTTCAACCTGCCAGTATCTCGAAGCTAGATCAAGCGTGGAGAACCACTTTGCGCCATGCAAAACATCGAGTGTGGTATCTGTGCGTGACAGAAAAAATGAATATCTTTTTGTTATAGTATTCAGACGTCTGTAATCAACACAACCGTAAGCTCCCATCCTTCTTTTTACCCAACACGATGGTGGATGCCCAGGGGTAAGTCGATGGGCATATAACTCTCTTGTTAAGCTTGTCTTGAATCACGGTATTCAGCTGTGAATAATAGTGAACGGGAATTCTTCTGGCAAGTTGTCGAAGAGGGTGGTGGTCACCTGTATCGATTTCGTGTTGTACAAGTTCGGTCCCCCCAGGTTGCTCACTACCGTACTGGAACACGTCGGGGAAGCTGCGTAAAAGGCTTGCTAGCATGAGTCCTTCAGTATAAGGCAAGGCCGTCCTAGTAAGTAATGGTTGTATCAAAATTGATTCCAGTCCGTTTAGGTTGTCGGAAGTTTTTAGTACGTTTACTGTTTGAGGCTTGCCTTCCACTCGTGTATTCATAGCATTATAACGAAAACGGATTGTCTGTGAGGACGGGTCGATCTTATCGCAGTACCGTCGTAGAAAATCCATTCCTAAAACCGCGCTCCATGGCAGGTGGCTGCTTACTGCAAACTTATGTCGAGTGGTTAAACTAGCCAGCTGTACTGTGGCCACTACTTGTGAGCCCGTCTGTAAGGTAATGCCGTTTGTCGTTAGTATATGATGGCGGTACTTAGGCTGGACTATTTTTCAATTTAATTGGGCTACCACGGCTCAGTTTAAAATAGAACACGAGGCACCAGTATCAATCAAAAAGCAGATGGCCTCATTATCCAATCTACCGTTCACAGTCAGTGGCTTATTTACGTCAGCATTGACGAGGCAGATAACTGAAGGTATAGGTGCATATGACAAAAGTGACCTACCTCGTGCTACTCGGCCCGCTACCAGAGGTGGATTGTGTCCGCACTTCTGCGCGGGAACCAAACCTCTTACGATGGATGCAATTACTCGCTGGGGAACTTGGTTGGGAAGGTTTCTGGCGGCAAAACACATGGGTTCTTTTACTGAAGGGGTGTCACGCATCGACTCCTGCACCGCCTTAATTGCCCGTGCTTTTTAAACTACCTGTATCAGCGATGACGCCGGTTTGCGCAGGAATTTTCCATGTAATGCTTGATTAGATAACCCCAGACAGAAACGTTCACAAATCTCACAATCTCTTTCCGCTGGAGATGATTGTGGAAACGCTTTCAGAGCTAGTTCCCGCAGGTTACGGAAGAAAGAATCCACCAACTCCTATGGTCACTGGCGCGTGGCGTGGAACCTTTCGCGATAAACAAGCGATAATTCCGTGCCCCCGAAGAGTGCTCGCAGGGTTTCCAATATAACTTCGGGTGATGAATCTGGGGCCACACCAGAGGCACGAAATTGCTTCACAGCAGCATCACCCAAAAAACTAAGGATATAGAAGCTGTGAAGCTTGTAATTCACTGCTAATAAGTAAATTTTGACTTTAAATGGCCAGTCATCGAAGTCATCATCGGGATTGTAAAACGAGGGTTGGCGTGGTGATAGTTCAAATTCGCAGCGGAGCTCGTTCATTTCGATGGCCGAAGCCGTCAAAAGTTGGGTGAAGTGAACTCCGGTTTTGTATTCATCCCACATCTGTCACCAATTGTAACTGGACTAAAAATGTACACACAAGACAGCGATCGCAGACAGTCTCGACGCACTCCAAACCCAGAGAAAAGACGTAAAGAACAATCACAACTAGTGTATTGGCGATACAGAGACGATGCGGCGGTCCGCACAACGCCAATGGCGGCACGAAATCCAAGTCCCACTAATAACGCATTTTTTAATCGTTCCAAACAAGTGAGTCCAGGGGGAATCGAATGTCACAGTTCTAGGGACGTTCATGTCGTGTGTAAAACGCCGAGTAATGCGTAGGTGGGCGACCTAAAATAGATAACAAGAGAGAACATCAGCGGAAAGTTTGAATCGCACGCGCAACAGTTTCTGTAGCTGAAATTTACCCGCAGGGGTTGTATGCTGTCGTTAGTTTTCCGTGAATATGTGGGTTTGGAATATCATGGGAGTAATTGTGGACGGAATACTCAGGACAGCATGAAATATGCCTATTGTTCTGTGAGAATTTGTTTGTTTTAATGCGTAAACAATGTTTACAGAGGACGCCAAGGATTTGCGCTAAATTAACCGCGAAATATTTTGAAGACATAGCTGAAGTTTTGCGATCTGGCTGATGGAGGGAATAAGGAGCCAACGATTAATAAACATGCACCGCATGAGTTGTAGGCCATCTTTTTATAATACTTTCCATTCGATATTCCTTGAAATAGGTGCCGACAATTGATAAGTTTGGGTCATTGTGATCATCCCCACGTACGATTGGAAACCACTGAAAATTAGAGGCGTCGTGGGTAAGTAGATAAGGCCGCAGCTGATGACTCCTAAACATAATGAGGGCGAAACCCGGCGTGATCTGCTCAGAGTAGGTATTGCTCATCGTAATCGGCGTAAGCTGCTTTGGCCTTAAGGTAACCAAAAAATAGGTAAAATTCTTCAATTACCTGATCACCAAGAAGATGGAATTTCACGTGTCTTCAGGAAAGCAAAGAGGTTCAACGAGAAGTGAGGTACCGTACTCCATGAAGCCATCCGGGGTTAACGGTTCGACGATCAGCCTACCTCACGACCTATAGTTGGACACACTGACGTCTATGCTCGACGGTCAGCCTACATGCACCCTATAGTCACAAAGTCACGACCTATGGTTGGACGTCTATGCTCGACGGTCAGCCTACGTGCATCCCCATAAAGAACATCACGATACTGAAATATCGAAATATGTTTGTTATATGTACATGTTATCATTATCTAGGATATTTCGTCAGAAATCAGGAAGGCTGCATGATTTCGGTGCCGCTACAGTAGAAGTCCTCCTCTTGCTGTGTATGCTGGTCTACAGTTAAACCGTATGTAACATGTTAAGTGGGGTATCACTTACGTTTGCCGTTGACGTCTGTGTAGTCATTTGCGATCACTTTCACTTGGACCCGCTTGCGTGGGGGAACAACGCGAAACTCATCTTCACAGGTATCATCAACGAATAGTGGAGCTGCACACGGTCTGCGTTTTTGTTTCAACGTCGGAGTTGGTACCGTGTTTGAGGTCGATGCAACTGAACATGCATAGGTAATGATACCATAACTGACCTGGCGAGGGAGGTTGTAACTGCCCTGTGCAGAAGGGGCAGTGTGATATATAACATAAAATGACATAATGTCGCACTCAAAGACCACTCGTGCTGCTCGCATTTGGGCCGCCATTTTATCCATCACAAACGTTCAGACACGTATGTGTTCCCCCATAACCTCCCGGAATCTCTCGAACTAATGACGCAGAGATGCATATTTCTCACTTCGTACATTACGGGTCGTCCATGGCCCATGCCCTCTGTAACGAGGAACTGATACAGCTTTAGGCTACAGTGGCCAATGTGGAGTGATGGAGGTGTAAATCCCGGAAGGCTAGTGGTTGTTCGAGCAACGCTTAGTCCTCTCGTAACGTCTATCGAAACGCTGCATCCACGATAGTCGCGTCTGTAAGTAACGAACGTCTATAAATTCTGAGCCCGTTGAGCGACCAATTCGAATCCAAAGAGGAAGACGATCGTATTGACGAGTTTCTCATTAATAAGGTGCTAACGTTCAAAAACAGTATGATATACCAAATAGTGGAAGACACAACAAACCTCGATATTGAATCCATCAAGTATACAAGTTCCGAGATTAACGGTTCACGTAAATATGACCGGATGCAACAGTTGCGTAATGGCGAAGCGGTCAAGCAAAAGTGAAAACAGGGTACATACAAACAAAGGTCCGGCAAAAGAAAGTAAGGGAGAAAAACTACGCGGAAACAAATTTTACGAGTAACAGTTCCAAGGTTTAATAATACGTACAGATCCGCATTGATAAGAGAAATGATTTGTTTAGCGCGTAACTTGAACGGTAGTGTCAGATTGTAAGAAAAGCTCGTCATCGGTATAAGTAATTCCAGCTCAAGAAGACGAATCAATGAGAAAGGAATAAATAGAGCAGGAAACGTGGCCACCAACATTCTATCAACACATAACAATCATCGAACACTCACGCAAGCAGCTACTTCAACGGGAGGACCTACTTATTGCGGTTAGTCCCATGGGTGACATTGACGTTTACCACGTTAGTTAACCGTCTGAATAACTGCACTTGCTCTCCGCGCGCGAAACAAATGTGCGTGTACCTATTGTTGTCGTCTCTGATGACACGCAGCACGCCGTTTTTCTCAATATGATTCAAGATTTGTGGCAGATTTTCTGCTACATTAGTGCACACTAACCCACTTACTTATCATTGGCGGCTTCAACCGATGACGGATGTTGCAAATATCCATGGTAGTTATATACTTGCAATAAACATCCGCAGCATACTGCTTCAACTCAGTAGTTGGCGTGTTGTACTCAAAAAGATGTCTCGAGTTGTTCACTTCGCTGTCCGTGAGCCAACGAATCCTTGGATGGGCATCGTGCAGCAAGGCAGGTAGGTCGTGGTTGTGCTCCAACGTGAAAGTGCTAACAACCAACACGGTATTCCTCTTAACCACATTAAAGCGTGATTGGCAGCATGTATCGCGGAAACTGCACAATGGGAAGCATTTGAACTGAACTCACTAAACACGTCGTACTCCACCGATTTCGCTCTTGCGTCGCTTGCGTTTTATACAACGGAACGCCATCTAACAAGTAAGCTCAACGGCAATCATACTCACATAATCATATTTCAAGCGTCCACTGCCTGATTTATTGCTTGAACAAAGCACATACAGAACACTGTGATCCTTCATGTACCTATATGAGCAACTTTTGAACTCGCTGAATCTACCAAATTCGCGATCCTCAAAGACATCTTTGAAGCCCAGGAAATAATCCATAACCTAAAATGAAATATAAGATAACATCGGTCAAATATTAGTCACACGTGAAAAAGTTCTTCACAAGATACTACATTTATACCGTCACAACACCTACCATCGCTTATTTCGATTTCAGCGCCAAATGGAGGACAAACTGATTTACAGTCGACTAAAACAAATCTTCTTAACTCTCCCGATGCTCTCTGTCATAGAAATCGATGACTTTCACATTCCTTGGCGAGACCACAAAAATATCGTCCAGTGCTCAATGATTTCTTATTTTATCGCCGTCTAACGGCAGATTTCACTCCCTGCGGGTAATTTTCATCGTTTCTGTATTGTTACATCCGTAATTTTAATATTGCCGCCAACACAGTGTTGATTCACACAATCTGTATTTTGCTAACAGCGAACATGTGTCATAGATTCTAACTATTCGGAACGATTTATGACCTTTTGTGTTTTTGTCTTTTGTTTGTTCTATTACCCAGAATTAGCATCAGGCATATTGGTTGGGCTCCGCTCAAATTTCGCTTTCGCCGCGGGAGTGTTGTTAGTTCGGAAATGAGTACAGTCACTCTGCGGTGGATTGGCGATCTTGATCAAGATAAAAGGGAACAAGCAGGATGTGTTAGTTCTTCTTCCGATCAGTACCGTCCCAAAAAGATTGAACTAAAACCTGGACAGAAGGAAATTCGTATTGGAAGAATTAACACGAAGAACCCACCGGATTACCCCATTGAGAGTTGTATTAATAACCGAATGATATCACGAAACCATGCTACGATTGAACGTTCAGCAAAAGGGGGTTCCATTCTATATGACCATAGTATGAATGGTACTTACGTCAATTATACGCGAGTCCTTGGAGGTGTCACTTTGAAGCATGGGGATATCGTCTGTTTCGGTCATCTTAACGGCGCAAATCTCAAACCGGGGGAAAAGGTTTCACTGTTCTATTCTGATTTGAAGTACAAGGTTAGTTGTTTGTATTCGACCAGTGATCACCGCGTCTTTGAGGCTTAAACCCAATGCACATGCGTATGCTTACTTAAAAATCAGTGGGAGAGCAACTGATTTAACACTCTTACTTAAGATGTTACCACTGAATGAGGGGCACCCGCCTGCTGGTGCTTCCAAGCTTGAACTACTTCAGTCACGCAAGCAGGAGCTTGATAATCCCCTAGAAACCGCCCGTCATTTTGGCTGCTTACCCTACTAGACCATCACTGAAGAAACGCAGTTTTTTTGCCGTAACTCTGCAGATGCCGAATACCATCCAAGATGAAGTTGCGTGCCGAAGTTTGCGTAGGCTATTGTCAAGTGATCGCGTTGTACGAGCTCTTTAATCGCTGTCCTAGCCACCTTCTTAGGATTAACGTCAACACCAGTGCCTACCACACACCTATGATGTGTTAAGTACGTCCCAGTTTCATGTAATCCTACGTTTTCATCGGTTGACATCATGATGTCTACGCCTGACAAACAAGTAGCTGAGTTGCGAACGTTAGGGAGACGTTTTGTAGTTCCCGTTTCATCGTTTTGTTAGTTTTTCCTTCACGAACACCCCGGTCAAACAACTGTATTCACAGAGCTGGACTGGGTGGGTTGCCGTATCCAGCCAGATGCCTGTCTCACTTTTTCACCATGATAAGGTAGGACGGGATAGTTCGCTAGATTCTTTCTTTTGATGCCCCCATTTATGTTCCTTGCTTACCAGACCTTCGAATAATTAGTCTGTAAACTCACGTCACTAACGAATAGGCGTCACTTGTTTGTTGAATGTTTGAATATGGACGTGGTCGTTTTCAGTAGTTAGGTCCCTTCCCGTCCCCTTCTTTTTTTNCACTTAAAAAAAGCTCTGTAGGTAATGTGCTAGGTAAGGGAGGAAGAATGTAAGGAGGTGAAAAGGTAATGACACCGATGTACACAGATTCGCCAAACGAGTGCCGTCGACTTCTGCTTCGCCATACCAGACGGCGTCCTCAACCAAGAGTGTTCATCGCCCTTCGGACCCCAGCGAGCAAGCCGGGAGTGCCTTGCTGAAGCAAGCTTCAGAGTGAATGATTCCATACTTCGAAAAAGAGTCATGAGCTGCCCACCGGGCTACCGCTTCCAGCCTAACCTATCATTCACGAGTAAGACAATGTGGTTGATGGTGAGTTGGCATTCGTAAAGCGTGGCCAGGTTAACGAAGCCTGCGGGACGAGATCAGTGTACTCAAAGTTCAACATGGTCTATCCGTTCCGAAGGTACGTTGGCGAACTTTGCCATTACTGAGGATGCTCGCACTACACGCTGCCAATGATCCGGAGACACCGATGGCTAAAAATGGACTGTGAGCATCCTTCGCGCAAATAGACCAGGTTTCGGTGCCGTACAACAAGATTTTCTTTACAATACGCTCAGCCTTTCACAGAGGGAGTAAGGTCATGCCGACGCCCCATATGGCGTAAGTTGGCAAACGCCATCCGAGCTTTTGCTACGTGAGCCGTTATACATTAGACATTTCACCGGCGTTACTACAGCTCCTATTTTACATCAGCTTCCCGACTATTTCCAACTGCTCACCATCAAGAGTGAGAACAGGCACAGAGTCCTGCCAATCTTACGACAGCACCTTGCATTTGGTAGGCGCAAAGGTCATACCAAATTGACGAACCGAATCCTCTAATCAGTCTTAGGTATGCTGGGCTTCCCGTGAGCCCTCACAGACTACGAGGATGCCATTTACATTCTTTCTGTCTCGAAGTTGAATCTCAGAACAGTCCCACACCATCACATTCGCAGTCTGTCAGAACACACTCCAGGATCTACTGCAAAGTGGAATGGGAAGGGGAGGCTGAACAATGTTTTCGCACCCCACCTGTGTTTCTAAATATCGGCAGTACGTTGCCATGAGCGCTAACCTTGCCTGAAACCTGACAGTAAATTGCTTCAAGATATCCACCTACTTCTCGGGCACACTATTCTTCGGTAAACAGTCCCAGAGTGTGGTTCTTTCAACCGACTCGAAGACCCCTCTGACGTCCAAAAAGACATCTACTGGCCTTCTAAATGAATGACGGAATGTGAAGATGTGATCACTACAACCATGGCCAAGATTAAACCCAGCTTGCTGCTGATAGATATGCCGTTCATACGTTTCACTTGATCTATGAAATATAATGGCTGCAGGGAACTTCGGCACAATGTGAATCAGGCTAATCCCTCTGTGATTTGCACATGACGTATCTGAGCCCTTTTCAAAAATGGACATAGTGTTAGCCAACCCCCAGCCATTTGGGACGATTTCCGAAGCTGAGCCATCAGTTCTGACTACTACTGCACCTTCACCTACAGAAAGGGCAGGAGGGAGTTTGTCTGGTCCGCGTGCCTTGTGGCTTTTCAGAAACTTGATCTCAAGTGAGACATCTGTTTTCGAGGGCGGGAAAACGTCAACAGACCAGTAAGCGCATGCAGATTCCGAAGGCAGTCGGTGGTTATGGTGGCCAGTTGAACTGTTAGAAGTGTTCAACTCAGTGTTCTAAGTGTTGTTGCGGGTTGCGAATAGGTTCACCACTGGCTTCGCAGGTTATCTCGCTCCCACCTGGCTTCTTGGTACCGGTTGTTCGGATGAGGTAGGACATGCTTCGAGAGTTCCCGGTAGTAGCGGCTTGTTCCGTTTCGATGGCGCGTTATGTCCATCACGCCTACTGGTCGTCTCGTGATTGTTTCCAAAGTTTCATGCGAGTAGCGTTGTGAGCCGAGTTGTACTGGCAGCCGGATGGAATATTCCGTCGAGCTTCAAGAAGTTCCAGTGCTCGCATGGAGACTCGGCGGTTAGCAGCTGAACGAGCAGTAGTACCACACGAGACAGTACTGCGCTTGTGCATTGCATGCCGTATATGTGCCCAATGTGCGTGAAGGTCGTCTGGTAGATGCGGACCTAGAGTAGAAGCAAGTGCACTCTGGTAAGTGAGGAGCACCTGTTTCCGTGCCAGTTCATCTACACCAATTTGTGGTTGACGACAAAGTGGTCTCCCACCAAAGCGCAGAGTGAATTCGGCACATACTAGTCCATGATTGGAATCCACGCAGGTACTCTAGATTGACTTGGATTCTTGGAAGCAGCCGCATTGGCGATAGCCAAAGGCCGTGTGGTCAGTCTTTGTCTGTGATTACTCCGGGACTAGTGGTCGCCAGGTGGTGCACTGACGTTTAGAACGTGGATTATTATTACTTATCAGAAACGGACCGTTTTCAGTACAGAGCTGCAGTAGATATTCACCCTTGTCTGTCCAACGGGTATTATGGCAGTGGGATACCTTAGTCACTCTGGTCAACGCTTAGCCTGTCTACTTAAGTGTTCACATCTCCAGGCGGTACTGTAATGTCCGTGCACTGCACGGTATGCAGGAGGTTAGTGAGCTGGTGAAAGAAATCACCCTTAACTGCTCCTGGACCACCGTCTGTTGTTGTATATACAGCAACAACAAACAGCGTTTTTAGTGGGGCTCTCTCGATTCTCTAACTCTACCTCCGAGTCTGACAGCGCACAGTCTGCTGTTGACAGGAATCCAGACGAACAGGCTGTTCTCTGCAAATGCGCTTAAGGCAGCCCTAGCATCGGCTCGGGCAGTTGCTCGGGCAGTTGCTCGGGCCGCAAGGTCTCCTGACAAGCACACATCGTACGCGCATATTGCAGCGGTTGACCGTGATTGAAGTAGCATTAAGCTAGGATCCTGTAACCGTGTTTCAGCAAGACACCAGATATCGATGACGCGGGTCTCAAAAGTGCGTGCTAGAGCTGCCTGCTGATCTATTTGCATAGGTGTTCGAACCTCAGAGATAGCAAGCTTGAATGATGTTTGATGGGTAAGAGTTTGTGTGTGTTAGACAGAGTCATTCTGATTGAATTCCGTCGCTAGCAGCGTGTGTGTCTGGAAACGAGGTCTTGGGGCACCAAGTGGAATTGTTCAATAAAACGAGAGGTACGGGACAAGTCAGTCTGGTGCGGCAAAATGTGACATGGAAGCAAAACCGGTCGCAAACACCTCGGCCAGAGGGTTGTGGCAGTAAGATGAGGCAAGATTCATAATCAATGTGTTTAAATGCATGATTGTGGGGCGGAACACTTCGGTTGCCATGGCCAAGAAAAACAGTTGGCCTGATGGACCCTACTCGAAGCCTTTGGTTCGAAAGAAACCTCATAAAGTAGCGGGACAGAACACGGATCTCATTGGGGGCCGGTGACCGATAGTGGTTCGGAAGGAGTTCATTCATCCACGATGCCCAATGCACCCTGCAGGAAGTTGTTACGGAAGCAGCGCAGCAGTTCGAGGGTCCACCAACCAAGGCGGATCTGTTTTAATAGATATGTTCAGTCAGGGAGTCCAAGACTGATAGGGCTGTTGAGAAGTTTACCTCCTATCACCGCGCGACGGTGACCAACTGGATTCATACAATCTACAAATGGGGTCCAGCCATTTAAGGCACTCGTTACAGCCGGTGATCATTTAGATGATTCGTACACCTTCAGGGGTTTCCTATGGTTTACAAACCGGAGGTGTCCATACGCCATACGAACAGCACGCCAGACGAGCAGCATGCTGTTTCTGGAAGCTCATGTGCTCCCGTTGGAGGTATCTAAAACCTTTTTGTGATGGGGTAATTTATATCGTGTAGTACCGTCAAAGAGCAAACGTGGCATTTTATGAGACCCGGCCGTTCCCCAATGCACAGCCTGGGCACGCTTGGTGGCATTGGGTCAGTCCATCGGTTAATCGGGTACAAGGGTCGAAGTCTGCCCTACTTCGAAAGCCCAGCACTTAGTATGGCAGTGAACGCATTCGGCTTACCCCTCCCACACTACTTGATACGGTATTTCCCGTCGTTCAACAGCCCTATCTGGTCGTTTCACTTCTATCTACTCATCACAAGCCTTCTGTTTGCTGAGCCTGTACGGGTGCATCTAAGAGGATGCTGGTGACGGGACGCAGTTTTTCTACTAAACTACTCTGAAATTCGTCATCAGTGAAATGCATTCGATGTGTTCAACCGAATTTCTTGTTCAAAGATGTATGAAGTTCGATTGAAAATCGGATGACGTCCACACTGTTGAGCAACATGTTGCGTCGTCAGGGAATGGGTAAGAGATACTTAAATCCCATTAAGATTGGTGCAGATTGCTCGGGTATGTGTGGGTATTCTCACTATGGGTTCAAAATAGACGCTATCTGTTAGCATTACCTAACTGACGCGCCCGAAAAGTGGGGGTTCAGTCAGTTTGTAAGTATGGTGTTGTAACGAATAGATCCTAGAGGAGTAACCGAGAGAGAGTGAAAAGACAACGCCGGATAGGTAGGCTTTAATCAACCAGAAAATGAGCCATGTGGTCTGTAATGTAACGAACGGAAGAGTCGATTAGAAAACTGATATATGTGGGGGAATCAATAGGATCGGAAAGAGGAGAATACGATGTAGAAACAAAATATGACACTCCCCCGCCATGAAGAAAAGACACGTAAAGGTGGGTTACTAGGGGTTAGCTGTCCAACGTATGAACGACGATAATAGCAAAACTGTAAATCAAGGTTAGGCCTCACGATTTCGAAGTGAATAAGGTCTAACCGTTTGCTACTGGGAGATGCGATCTTCAACGCTTGTTTCTCCTATACTGGTTTCTATCGTGTGTGATATAACGCAGTGTCGACACTAGAAGGGTTTGAAATGGGGTCTGACAAAATGGTTCGTGATAGTTGAGATGTGTTTTTGAAAGGAGCCAGTTGGCGGTGGGATACGGTCATCTAGAAGACGAATGTGTGCGTATCCGGGGTTACTCTCTAGCAGTTTAACTTCTACAAAAGTATCGTATTTGGGGGTTCGGACATTCTTTCGATATAATGTTGGTCCGTGCGTAACGAGCCACTGAGACAGACGATTTCCGATTATGTAGAAACATGCGTTCGTAAGGAGTAGCATTGGTAGCAGTACACAGCAACGACCTAATAACGTGTAACGCGTCCGGAAGCACGTATTCCCACTGATCAACATTCAGTGCTTTGGGACGTAGACAGAGAGAAACAGTTTTCCTTATAGTGCCATTTAGTCTTTCAACTTGGCCGTTGCCTCGTGGATTGTAACTGGTAGTCCTGCTGGTGGCCACCGCGTAAAGGAATTTTCCCAACTTCTACGAAATAAACGTAGATCCCTAATTGGAGTGAACGAATGAGGGCATTCCAAACATGGAAAAGAGGTCAGTTAGTCGGGTAGTAACAGTAGATGCAGATATATCTGGACAGGGAAAAGCGAATGGGAAAATTCGCTGATTACAGTTAGCATATGGTGATTGCGAGTGGAAGAGGAAATCGGTCCTTTGAAATCAATATTAGGACGTTCAAAGGGTTGTCGCTTTAGTTAAAGGATTGTTAGAGGGAATGTAGGATTTAGGTTTTAGTTGCGAACAGACAGAACATTGTTGAATAACAGATTTGAAATTGTCTAAGGAGAATGGCAAATTCTTTGTTCGGACGAAATGAGACAAACGAGTAATTCCGGGGTGGCAGAGAAAGTCATGGAGCTTTTTAAGATAGTCGATGGTAAGGGATGATGCACAAAAGGCTCGAATATCGGCCGCAGGATTATCTGCACCAGGACGATAGACAACTTCATAAGAGAACTGAGATAGTTCCATCCGCCAACGTTGAATTTTATCATTTTTGATCTTACTGGCAATTTTAGTGTCATACATAAAGGCAGCAGAACGTTAATCGGTTAGTAGCTTGAAGTGTGTTCCAAGGAGGTTCTTTCGCCATTTCCGGATGGCTTCACTAATTGCGTAAGCTTCCTTTTCAACAGCGGAATGCTTTCGTCCGGTTTCAGAGAGAATACATAAGAAAAAGGCCACGGGGCGGCCACTCTGATTTAGTGTAGCGGAGATGACTATATATTAAGCATCCGTTTCAACGACAAAGGGGATGTCTTTGGAGATGGAAAAGAGTGAGGCTTGAACCAGTTCAGATTTGATAGATTCGTAGGCGGAAAGTACATCGTTGAGTAAGGGAAAGCTTTTGTTGCTAATCAGCGGGTGGATTTTTATGTAGAAATTGGGAAAACCACTGGGAATAGTATGAGAACATCCCAACCACTTTGTTGTGCTTTCAAGTTTCCAGGTGCAGGCAGCTCGATTAGCGCTTCGAACCGATCTGGATCTGGCCTCACGGATGCTTTGGATATTTCGTAACCCAACAGACGAATTTCTGTGGTAGTGAAGACATTTGTTTCGATTTAGTGTCAGCCAGTACTTACCAGCCACTTGCCGAAACCGACTGAGATTAGTCTCGTGATCATCTGCATCTTTTCCGCATACAGTAAGATTGTCAACATAGACGAAGGTTCCCTTGAGCGTTTCTTGACGGGTCAGCTCGTACCTCGCTCACTGGAAGCATGCAACACCAATGGTCACTCCAAAAGGTATGCGACGGAATTGGTATAGGCTCTTGCACGCTTCAAATGCGGTATATTGTCTCTCGCTTCCGTTTATGAGGATTTGGTGATAAGCGTTCTGGAGGTCCAGCGTAATGAAAACAGTGAACTGCGAAATTTTCTTTACCATATCATCGATACAAGGGAGGGGATAAACGTCCACCTAGGTGAACCGATTAGTAGTCTGGCTATAATCGACGACCATGCGACGTTTATGATGATCATTGGTAGTGACCAAGACCTGTGCATGCCACGGTGATCGCGAAGGTTCGATGATGCCGTCTACTAACAGTCTTTCAATCTCGGCCTGAATGAAAATCTCATCGTGGTGACTGTGTCGTCTCGACTTACTACGGATTGGACGGCAAAGGGGATCGAGCTGAGTGAAGAGAGAGGGAGCTGGAAGAGTAGCAGCAGCTAGACCACATAGCGAATATGGGACTGAAAGCCCTGAAAAAATATTTTCACTGCTCCAGAAACATAGCTTTCTGAGTTCCCTGTGTCACCCAGTGCTTGTAAAGTTATCCCATTGTTCACCACTTCACTGATAGCTCTCGTAGGGCTAGTTGAAGCTGCAACAGAAATGACAGAGGAAATAAGGAATGGAGAAATTGATGCTGTGTGCTTTGAATGTGTAGTGGAGTGGCAAAACTTTTGATAGTGCCCCCGTTTCCCGCATGATTTACAGACTGAATCTCTAGCTGGTCATTTGTGGCGAAGGTGTCGGTCATACCCACAGAAGAAATAGTTAGTTCGGGCTGCAGCTAGTGTAATCTCGCAGTAACTGTTAGATTTCTTGGCAGTATTTGGTGAGGCGTCGGTAGCAGCTGTATTGTCAATCAGAGACTGAGATTGCGCGAACGAATGCGATTGTTGCTGAGCCAGGTCTAAAGCTTTCGCTTGATCGCAAGCGGTTTTCACGTCTAAGGTTTTGTGTTCAAGCAATCTGGCGAATCGAGTTGGTTAAAAGTCCACTTATGAACACATCGCGGATGGCGTCCTCTTGACTTTCCTCCGCGCTGACAGCTTTGAAATTGCAATGCTTAGCAAGATCCCGGAGTTTCTGTATAAACTGGTCGAGAGTTTCACTGCGAGCTTCCTTACAAGTTGTTAAGAGGTAGCGTGCAAAAATTTCGCTTTTGTTGTGTGTAGAGAGGGAGAGTAGTGATAACAGAATCATAATCTGTACAGTGAGAGATGCCTGTTATGCACTTCAGGTGACTCCCCGGCCACCGTTACCGGTCAGGCTAGAGTAGGTATAGTCCTCAGCACGACGGCCGCAGCCACGTTGATAGATTGGGTTCCTGTTAATAGTAGACTTTGTGCCGTCCGCTTGGCAGGTTCTGTTAGGGTCAGTTCTAGACGCAAAACCGTCGGAAATCTTTTCGTTGTCTGCTTACGCTCCACCTGACTGTAGTGACGTCGGTGTCAAGAACGACTTTTATTCGGATCTGCCCGCTCTCCTCCAATCGACCCATGGTTCTGATATAGTTGTTCTGGCCGGAAATATGAACACCCAGGTCGGCCGCTTTGGCGAGGCCGAATCTCGTTTAGGTGGTAGGTTTGGGATAGCATCATATCGCTCGGACAATGGCGGCGACTATTGCAGCTGTGAGCTGAGCATAGGCTGTTTCTAGCCAGCACTAGTTTTGGGCATCGTGCGCGTCATTGCTATAGTTGGCGCCCACCCTCTCTGAATCTGACCTGCTCTCAGATAGACCACGTAGCTGTTAGTTATAGGTGGCGAGTTTCCACTCAGGACTATCGTCCTTATTGGAGCACGTACCTAGATTCAGATCATGCGCTGGTATGTTGTCGTTTCGTACTCACTTTTGCTTAGCAACGACCCCACCGACCGCAACGATTGGCTGTTGAGAAACTGATACTACCGTCGGTAAATCATAAGTATCAAACCAGCTCGGAAATCTGCCTTAGTAGTTCTCACTCCGAAGATCCTGATCGCTCCTGAACCCAGATCACACAGACCATTCGTGAAGCAGGCACTAGAGCATGCGGCACGGGGGTACATGGAATGAACAAACATTGGATCTCGGAGAAGTCCCTGGAGTTGTTAGATACCGGGCGGAACATCCCTTCTGGCAGTTCACATAACAATTCTAGAAAAGATGTCCGTAGGAAACTGAAACGTGGCCTAAAGGCTGATCGTGAGGCTTGGTTATCGGGAAAAGTTAAGGAAATGGAAACGGCTTTTGTTTCAGGAAACACTGGCAAACTGTTTAAGCTTAGCCGTGCCACTGAACCCAGGCGACCGTCTGTCAGTGAAGCTATCAGCGAGACAGATGGCATACTCATCCATAACAAGTCCAGAATATTAGAACGTTGGGTAGAACACTTTGAGGGTCAAGTTAACTGGTCTTCTGCTTCTACTGCGTTGCCACCACAAACTTGTAATGTAGTACCCTGGTCGGTAGACTTCGAACCACCCACCGAGACTGAGATCCGGAATTGCATTGCGGCTCTCAAGCGTACTAAGACCGCTGGTCCAGATGACCTCGTGCCGGCACTTCAAAGGGAGAGAGGCGTTAGTTTCGACTTGTGTGGGCGACGGAAACTATCTTCCCGAGTTGGGGTCACTCGATAATAGTTCCTATATTCAAGAAAGGCATCAGGGGGTATTGCGAAGACCACAGGAATTAGTTTGACCCTAGTCATTTCTAGGGTTCTGGCATCCATTATACTTCGCCGACTCACTGCAGCTCGGGAGGTAAACATTAGGGAAGAACAGGCGGGGTTTCGTCCCGGGCGGGGATGTATAGATCACATTTTCACTCTTCGTCAAATTCTGGAGCAGCGTCATGTATATCGCCGGCTGTATATATATATATATGCATATATATATAATAAATAATGGAGGATTGTCTGCGGCACTCACAAGATGCCTGCGTGGACCTCCTGCCTGGTGAAAGACTGACTGATCTTGATTATGCTGATGACAAGGTGTTGCTGTTTGACAACTTTCAAGCAGCACAAACAATGTTAGACGCTATTTCGCGTTCTGCCAAATACTTCGGAATGCGCTTCGCAGTCTCAAAATGCAATGTGCTTCTGCAGGATTGCTGTGACCACGTAGATTTGATGTTAGGTAATGTAGTCATGGAGGTTGTTGACCGGTTTGTATACCTGGGAAGCTGCGTCAGCGGCGGCGGAGGAGGTGTAGGAAATGAAATAGAAGCACGCATCTCTAAGGCTAGGCCGGTATTCGGTAATCTGGGGGCATCTCTGGCGACTGAGGGATATTTCTCTGAAGCTTAAAGGTCGTGTATATAAGACAACGGTGAGGGCCGTATTACTTTGCGGCAGCGAAACCTGGCCGCTCAGAGTAGAAGACGTGACCACTGATGTCTGCGTTCAGTCGCTCGTATCGAGTGGCACCAGCGTGTAACGAAGAGGTTAGGAAGCGGGTGTTTGGCGGTGATTACCAAACGAGTTCTCTTCTTCAATCTCTACGTTCGCACAGGCTTAGATGGTTAGGTCATGTATTAAGGATGCCAGCTACTTGTCTTCCACACCGAGCACTGTTCGCTCACACTGCGACCGACTGGTGTAAGGTACGAGGTGGACAGATGATGACCTGGCGTAGGGAAATGAAGTCGTTCACGAAGAAGTTGGCCACTGTGGGTTGTGTTTCTCTCCTGGGCTGGGGCCCTCGCGACTCACAGTCGGTGACTGAAGACTTCAGGTGAGAGGGTGGCTGATCGAGCTGAGTGGCGTGAATGTGATCGTTGTTTGACCGAGTTGTCTGTGAAGAAAGTGCATTGAATGACGTTGGGCAGTGAAAGCCGTCTTGCTGATGACCCCTCACTCTCACTTGCAGCCCGGTTGTTTGTTTGCAAGGTGTTTGTTTGTTTGCAAGGTGTAGGCACCTTGATATTAAATGTTTGGATATGGAGGTAATTATTTTCAATACTTAAACAACGCCGGATAGATAGATTATAATCAACCAGAAAATCAACCATGTGGTCTGTAATCTAACGAACGAAAGAACCGATTAGAATACTAATATATATGGAGAAATCAGTAGGATAGGAAAGAGGGGAATACTATCTAGAAACAAAATATGACATGTCACCACCAGTCCCGGAGTAAGGTGCAGTTTTAGGAAAATGTAGTGCTCCCTCTGTAAATGATACCCTCGGGCAAAGACGAAAGTGTTCTTAATTTGAGATTTATGCGAGGGGACACCGATTCGTCCAATTCTTGTACTTCAGTTGTAAACAATCCAACTAAACAGACATTTAATTCTGTGATCCCTTGGACAACACTGCGGACTTTCAACTACAGTTCACAATGATGTGAAAGATTTTGAACAAACACTGTTTGCCGGAAAAGGAAGTCAAGAGGTGGGTTACACTCACATCTGCAATCAACCTTGGGGCCAGGTGCCTTGTTAATTTTCCCTCATCTCCAACGAGACGTCTGTTCAGTGTTTTTTTTTGCGAAATCGCATAGTCCATATTGATCTGCCGTTGCTTCTACTAGTATTCCTGCACAAGCCTACTCACCTTGTCTCCTCTGCTATCTTCAACACCTTGGAAACACTACACCTACAAATGTTTCCCCATCGGTTTCAGTGTCCTTCTTCCGTCCGGTATTCACCTATGCAGGTAACTTCGTTGTCTTAAAAAATCTGCAACCGCTAATGATCCATCGGTCAGTTCACATGATTTCCAACCGATCTTAAATTGAATCAACGATCCGCAGAGCGGAGCCCACGACTTAAGGGTTTGAACAATCAGTTTCGGCTAAAAGTAGCAAGCAAACAATGAAAGCTGAATACAGAGGACTCTGGCCAGCCGGCAGGCGTACTACCATTTAGTTAGGTTAACTGTTATCACAGTCTGGCCCGACACGTTCTTTGTGACGGGGAAATCCTACGCACAATACATAAATCCCTGTTCTTTCCAGAAATTCTTCTGGTTGCCATAAGACCGTAATGGAAGTCGTGCGGTCCCCGTGGTAAATGGTGAGATAGATCTATGGTCCGAAGGATATGCGCATAAAATGAGATGGTATCAAACTACAGTGATGATTCGTAGACAGCCTTTGGATGACTCGATTTTCCATTCACGAGAGGTTGCAGAAATGAGAGGACTTCCACGGTTTCATCATATACGGAAAAAACAAAAACAGTACAAGTCAGTGTGGCAACATTGTTCGAACAGTTCAACAGGATAGTACCTTGTCCGACTCTCACCACTGAAGTGAGTACAACAATGGGAACAACGACAACGCGTTGGCCCAGTGTGTCGTTATCGACCCTGAGAATTTGAGTGTACAACGAAAGGCACATCAAACTAGCAAGGAACTGGGTGAATAACTTTGGTTCCGAAGCGGAAATAACAAGTAAACAGGAGAGCAAAAATATTCAATGTAATTATCAAGACGTTATTATAGTCGCTACAAAACTCATACTTACTTATCACCGAAAGAATTGACCACACCTTCGTGGCATACGAGAGACTGACAAAGTGCCTCTTGAGTGATGTTTACTAACAGTCATTCCCCTCCTCCAGAAAGGTTTCAAAGCATTCTGTGATAACCATAGAGTACGGGTAGGCTTTCCACTTGCTCATGACCATCCTTTCACTTTACTACGCACTACAACATTGGCACTCCCTTTCCTCAACCAACGGTCGTGATGTTTTCGAACCAAAAAGCCGCTTCCAAATCGTCCACCCGACGGGCTTCTTTGGAGCTGTCCCCATCTTAAGTGTGTTCCAGTGAAAAATGTCAATTCACTAAAGTCGCTATATGTTCACTCTGAGTGCAAAGTGCACGTCAGTGGTAGCTATCTCAAGCGCTCGCCATTTCACTCGGTGTTCGATTGGGATGTCCGATCTCTCTTCCTCTTCAACCACTTGATGGATGATGTTCTGGTAAGAGTACTGGGAGGTTTTGAAGATATCAGAGCGGAGCTTTTACCAGGCAGTAGACTGGTAGACATCGAGTATGCAGGCAATGTTGCTTTACTTATTTTCCTTGCAAAACTCAGGTGAAAGAAATTTAACTGGTTTGTATGTTGTGGGTTCTGTCCCATCAACGTGTGACGTGTTGCAAAGTTTGGTTGGCCTTAACCTCATCTTTGTTGTTGTAGACGGGCCGCTCGAGATCGTTGATTGCTTCACCCACTTGGATAGTGGCATCTCATCAGTCTGTATTGTTTTTGGTGGGGCGACCATGAGGGCAACAAAAGCACGTAGTGTCTTTACTGATTTTCCTCAGTCGTGACCTCTCAAAGACGTCCGCTTATTGATTAAAGGGACAGCTCACAGTGCGTATGTGCGTTAGCTTTTGTTATCCGAATCAGAGAGGTGATCCGTTTGAGCGGCAGGTGCTCATAAGCTATAGGTGTTCGGCGGCCGTTATTTTCGCCAGTTCAGTTGTATCAAGTGGTCTAGTTGCATGAGCAACACGACAATCCGTCAGCACGTATTTTTGAGGTGTACAAATTCGCGGCGGCTAACTGAAGTAACATGACTATACGGTCTGTGCCGGTGGAGCTTCTGTTCGGTTACACATTGTTCCAAGTAGCTTTTAGTTGTTAGGTACGATCACTAAACTACCTGGTGATTACGTGGTCGCGGGCTGTAGAAGCCTTAATCAGTGTTGAACAAGGTTGGTGGGTGCTGCCTGCCAGCTTAGAGGTGCTCGATCATTCACATCGCTGGTTGTAAACTATTGGATGTGACAGCCTGTCACAGTTACTGTTGGCCTGTGCAATCGTTGAATATAACTTTCCATTGATTTTCATTTCCCACGTTTGTATTTGCTTATGAACCTGTCATTTGGTAGGCTGTTGACTCAAAAGTGAGTATGTGTGTACTCCATTTTTTCGGAATGTGAATAGCAGGCCGACAGGTTGCACGACATCGTTTTGACCATGCTATAGATGGTCTATGTTCTTGTCATCTTCCGGACGGTACAGCCTTACACTTCACCACCAACAGACGTTATGAGCTTTAACGATATCGACACATTTGGGAACCGTTTGGTCGCCGCATTTTGTCAAGGGGATTTTTTGCACGGGTTAGAGGCATGTGTGCTGGAACCGTTCGTGGGAGGTTATCTTACTTGCTTTATCCGATGTGATGATAAACAAGAGTACCTCGTCGTTTATGGGGCGGTGCTTCGGGCACCAGCAACCTCTCCTAGGTGCTGTAGCACAATGCGACACTTATCTAACTGGTATTAAAATAGCGCCAAATCTGTTCGAATTATTGACTGATGGTTTCGTGAATATAGGTGGCATAACTGCGGTTGCTGGAAATGCGGTCATCTGTACCTGCTAGAGGGGAGCTAAGTAGTTTTTAGCGATACGCGTTGTTAGTGTTAATTTAGAATAAGTGTATATGTTCCCTATAACTAACTTTACTGTCGTAGTATGTCACTGGTTGAGTGCAGTTTCCCGTTAAAAAGTACCTTGTGTCGCAGCCGGCGTGATCTGTTCCGCGTAGAAAGGAAAACAGTTCAGCATTACGAATGTTGCAATTTTCCGGCACAGATTTTTGTGGTTGTATTCCCCTGGAGTATATGTTCTAGTTAAGTAATAATACCGTCCTAGTGTTTTAACGCTGAACTGCCGTTTAATGAACGGTACATGACATCCCAATACTCACCAGTCACAGGGAACAAACTTCCACCGATGTCACGGGAGATACACCCGCGGCCAATCGGTAAACGACATTGTTACAACTGTGGACTTCGTCAGTTTTGTTATGGTGAACTTGAACGTGCTAACTGGTACCGGCTGACCCACATGTCACTCAAACCGTGTACTTATTCATAAGTCTGACATTTCCTTGCACATTGTCACGAATGATCGCAGTTGGAATCATAGCTCACGTTTGAATGCCAACCAACGATCTTATTGTCATGAGTTCTGGCCTTAATCACCCATCTGAGTTTGGGTAGTCTTACCTTTTATAGCTCACATCACATATTTAATGGATCGTAAACAACTTAGCTGCCTCCCACTATGTTCGCCTCTGTAATCCGCATGCACCATGGAACAAGCATATAGGTTTGTCGTCCTTGTTTTAAGGAAGATTTAGCACCTATTGGAAGTGTCTAGAAATGGTCCACTAAAAGAATTATGGAACTCAGAAAAACCCCTACCCAGAAAGACTGGCAGAATAAAGTCAATGCTCAATTTGTTACAGAAGTCTCAGGAAAGATTTAGTTCTTACTTCCAAAATACTCTACATCCTGGAGCGTGTGTTGGCACATCGCCTCCCACCAAACAAGGATGGACCCTTAAAAAGTAACCCACCGAAACTGGATAATAGAATAGGTAGGTTACTTTGTTGATAGAACTGCTTCATAGTTAAGGTCTGTTCACATTGGAAAACTGCCCAACTGTGTAGTCACGGCTCAATCAGTTGAGAGTTTTAAAGTTTTAGTCGATCGGCACATACGTACAAGCTAACTAGCATTACAGGTTTCCTAACCGCTATATTAGCTTGGTCTCACAGGTCATCAACTGTACACTTCTGAATGAATGTTGTTTCAGTGTGCCTAGTTGAATTGGCCTTTTACTTAGTTCCATTCAATTTTTCTTTATGCCCGTAAACCAACACACTTTCAGTGACCGGCACAGAGACATGAACACAAACAAAATCTTCCTCTCCCCTGCAATGACCTATGAAATTGCTCAGTCAAAACTGTTCTTTGACGACGTCACCTACTCTTCATTTTGTCACCTGACATATGATTTGTTTTTTCATGTCATTCAGTGAAAGGCTACTGTCTCAGTTTCACTTTATCTCACCAGGTTGAATTGAGCGACACTTCACCATCGAAGGATACGTCTGTTGGTTCTGCGGTCGTGAAGAAGCGCAAGCCCAATCCTCCACAAGCAGGTTCCACCGTTTCCTCTACTCAACGTTCTGATTGGGAGGATGAAGCTTCTGATGATTCAGGCGATGACCCGAAGAGAATCAAAACTGTGTCGGGTACGCCTACCACTGCTCGTGCCACCAACAAGCACAAACCTTTCAAGAAACCGGGTACCAGTACAAACCGTCGTAAACTTGACGACGAAGAGGAAGACGAGGATTCTGACGAAGATGACGACGATTTGGATGACACATCTGTAGAAAAACGTTCGTCATCCACCACAAAAGCTAACAAAAAGAAAACGAACGGAACGGAAAAGAACAAAAAGAGTGCCGTTCCCAATTCCGTTTCACGTAAGCCTTCTGGTACCAAAGTCGGGCACAAAGAAAAGGACAAACGAATTAAACCGAGTAAAGGTAGCAAGGGCAGTGGTGTTGACGGAGACGCTGATGCCAGTGGGAACGAAATGTTTCATTATGACACGGAAGAATGTTCCGCTCGTCCGTGTAAACAGCCGCAAGACATCGCCATCGACTGGATTCAATGTGATAAATGCACTTTGTGGTATCATCAAGTGTGTGTGGGATTGAAACCAAGTGATGCGAACGTAGAAACTTACTTCTGTCCCTACTGCAAGAAATAATCACATATACTCCTTGTTTCGGATTATCTTTTGTACAAATTTATGTATGTTTAGTGTAATTTCAGCTAAATTACTGTTTCTACTGAACATTATCACCGTTATCTTCGAACCGGGGTCTCACTACGCCGACCACAACACGCGTGTACAGCATTTTTGCCTTCTCATTATTCCGTTTATCCAGTTACTCGGCTGTCAGGCGCCTGCCACTAGAAGTTTGTCTTCGAAGTCCAATCGTGTCAGCCTCACATTGTGCTTCATGGGTGTTTGTGCTGCCACTTGTAAATGACTTGTACATATTGGTATGTATGTGCTTATGTATGTAAACACATACCTGCCTCCTACCAGATAACTTGTATGCATGTCTAAGCACAGCACATCACGTTGCACTGCGAGTTTCTTGTACCATATTCCATTTTGTGACAAATATCTCACATGGTCATTGCTGTTATCCTTACTTCACTTTTGTTACTCTGGTCATCGTATGAACGTTGAACGATAATACAGTACACCAAGCACTAGCGCATCTTATACTTACCTTTTGAACTCTGATTGCTGACATTAAAGTTTGGCAGTCAGAAAGTTTGTGCTTAAGCTGTGTTGGACGCGGGGCTTAAGCATACCACATGCTGCAGGACCACAACTTGCTAGCCATGACTACCAAGGCGATTGTAGCTAGTTTTGGGTTCGCGTCCAAACTCGGCTCGGTTATCGTTGGGATTCTCCGTCTTTTTTGTCAGGTTTTATACGTTTAAGTTTGTATTTGTTTTATCAAACAGTTTACCTCAAAGTTTTACCGTTAAGTTACTTCCAGCGTTATGGTCACTGTCCTTCTATTGGGTACTTCTCGATAGCGGTGATCTGCTCAGCACCTGGGACTCGAAGTGGCCGGCTAGCTGTAGTACGCAGCTCACCGTGAATGGTTTATTCTAGGCTGAATGTGGTATGGCTTGCATACTCCACAGTTCGATGTGTTGGTCATGGTAGAAGTTAACCAGCGTATGGATTAGAAGCCTGATCCAACTCGTTGATTGCACTCTGTGGTTGAAAAATTGTTTCACGATTTGAGTATTGGGTCGACGTCTTGCAAATTTACATATTTGGCGACGTACGGGGTGCAAATCCATCTGTGTGAACCTTATTCTAATTGAGGTATATTAAAAGTAGAGTCTCATAGTCTCCAACAGCATGGCAGTATCCATTTCAGATCTAACTGTCATACGGCCGCGAGTGCCAACCGTCGTAGGAGCGGAATAACGTTTCTCTGAACTTTTTGTCAAACCCTGTGTCTTGATGGATTCATCAGGGCCTCGACTACAAGTGCTGCGAGCATAGTTTTCTGTGAAACGGTTTTGCTTGCCTTCGTTCTTAATCGCAACTGATCTCAGTCGTGTTCTGACCTCAGCTTTTTGAGTCTAGGCATGACCAGTCGAGAATCGGTATCGACAGGTGGAATTGCCTGTCCTCATTACCGTGCCCAACGTGGTTTACTTGTCTGGTGTACCCTATGTGGCCACTTACTTGACGTGGACGCCTGCACCTAATGCATCGTACTGTATAGCGGAGTCCAAAAAGTCGGAGCGGTTGCAGTCAGCTGGAAAGTGATGTTAGTAATGCCAATCGTTGTGTGATGATTCAGTAAGTCGCACGCATCATTCTGATGCATTCAGTTCATAGGATGTAAAGACATTCAACCTTCCTGCTTTACGTCCAAGAATTTATCGTTTAGTAGTCTCAAGGTGTTTTATGTTCGACGGGGTGTCAATGTCAGCAATTATCCATCCGACAACCTAGGTGCTACGCACGTAGAAGGCTTAAAGAGATCGGACGGTCAACTTGTTGGTTATGGGCGTTTAGCTTGAAACAGGCTCCCAAATCTGATCAGATTATCAAAATTACTGGCGGGTTTTGTCACCGTAGTGACAAGATGAATCAGTATTCATTTATGATTGGAATTCATCCAGTTGTGCAAGGCTACCTTAAAGTGAGGCATACGGTCACTCTCAACGAACGGTTTACTTTAGAACTTTCGAAGCAGTTGGCTGCAATATCTGGTTCACGTGGTTCAGATGATACTACCTTTTACGTTGCCGCATGTTCGTTTCACTAATGGAGAATGTAAATATCTTCCCGTAATGAGCTATTCCTGATATCAGTGAGTGGCGAGTTGATTAGTTGCACGCTGGAGGATATTCTCGACTCACGAAATAGAGGCGCATTCACTAGTCTCGATCATGGAAAGTCATGATCGGACGTTTGGAACCGGAGCAAATGCCCATTCGAATGCGATCTGCATTACCCGCGGGACCGCTTGATAACGGTGGTGATGCTTTGTTACTGGTGGTTGGTACATGTACAGCGTATATTTCCCATGATACACCAAACCGTGGTGCCACCAGCCTTCTGGACACGACAGTGGATACCATAGCCACTTAAAAAAAGCTCTGTAGGTAATGTGCTAGGTAAGGGAGGAAGAATGTAAGGAGGTGAAAAGGTAATGACACCGATGTACACAGATTCGCCAAACGAGTGCCGTCGACTTCTGCTTCGCCATACCAGACGGCGTCCTCAACCAAGAGTGTTCATCGCCCTTCGGACCCCAGCGAGCAAGCCGGGAGTGCCTTGCTGAAGCAAGCTTCAGAGTGAATGATTCCATACTTCGAAAAAGAGTCATGAGCTGCCCACCGGGCTACCGCTTCCAGCCTAACCTATCATTCACGAGTAAGACAATGTGGTTGATGGTGAGTTGGCATTCGTAAAGCGTGGCCAGGTTAACGAAGCCTGCGGGACGAGATCAGTGTACTCAAAGTTCAACATGGTCTATCCGTTCCGAAGGTACGTTGGCGAACTTTGCCATTACTGAGGATGCTCGCACTACACGCTGCCAATGATCCGGAGACACCGATGGCTAAAAATGGACTGTGAGCATCCTTCGCGCAAATAGACCAGGTTTCGGTGCCGTACAACAAGATTTTCTTTACAATACGCTCAGCCTTTCACAGAGGGAGTAAGGTCATGCCGACGCCCCATATGGCGTAAGTTGGCAAACGCCATCCGAGCTTTTGCTACGTGAGCCGTTATACATTAGACATTTCACCGGCGTTACTACAGCTCCTATTTTACATCAGCTTCCCGACTATTTCCAACTGCTCACCATCAAGAGTGAGAACAGGCACAGAGTCCTGCCAATCTTACGACAGCACCTTGCATTTGGTAGGCGCAAAGGTCATACCAAATTGACGAACCGAATCCTCTAATCAGTCTTAGGTATGCTGGGCTTCCCGTGAGCCCTCACAGACTACGAGGATGCCATTTACATTCTTTCTGTCTCGAAGTTGAATCTCAGAACAGTCCCACACCATCACATTCGCAGTCTGTCAGAACACACTCCAGGATCTACTGCAAAGTGGAATGGGAAGGGGAGGCTGAACAATGTTTTCGCACCCCACCTGTGTTTCTAAATATCGGCAGTACGTTGCCATGAGCGCTAACCTTGCCTGAAACCTGACAGTAAATTGCTTCAAGATATCCACCTACTTCTCGGGCACACTATTCTTCGGTAAACAGTCCCAGAGTGTGGTTCTTTCAACCGACTCGAAGACCCCTCTGACGTCCAAAAAGACATCTACTGGCCTTCTAAATGAATGACGGAATGTGAAGATGTGATCACTACAACCATGGCCAAGATTAAACCCAGCTTGCTGCTGATAGATATGCCGTTCATACGTTTCACTTGATCTATGAAATATAATGGCTGCAGGGAACTTCGGCACAATGTGAATCAGGCTAATCCCTCTGTGATTTGCACATGACGTATCTGAGCCCTTTTCAAAAATGGACATAGTGTTAGCCAACCCCCAGCCATTTGGGACGATTTCCGAAGCTGAGCCATCAGTTCTGACTACTACTGCACCTTCACCTACAGAAAGGGCAGGAGGGAGTTTGTCTGGTCCGCGTGCCTTGTGGCTTTTCAGAAACTTGATCTCAAGTGAGACATCTGTTTTCGAGGGCGGGAAAACGTCAACAGACCAGTAAGCGCATGCAGATTCCGAAGGCAGTCGGTGGTTATGGTGGCCAGTTGAACTGTTAGAAGTGTTCAACTCAGTGTTCTAAGTGTTGTTGCGGGTTGCGAATAGGTTCACCACTGGCTTCGCAGGTTATCTCGCTCCCACCTGGCTTCTTGGTACCGGTTGTTCGGATGAGGTAGGACATGCTTCGAGAGTTCCCGGTAGTAGCGGCTTGTTCCGTTTCGATGGCGCGTTATGTCCATCACGCCTACTGGTCGTCTCGTGATTGTTTCCAAAGTTTCATGCGAGTAGCGTTGTGAGCCGAGTTGTACTGGCAGCCGGATGGAATATTCCGTCGAGCTTCAAGAAGTTCCAGTGCTCGCATGGAGACTCGGCGGTTAGCAGCTGAACGAGCAGTAGTACCACACGAGACAGTACTGCGCTTGTGCATTGCATGCCGTATATGTGCCCAATGTGCGTGAAGGTCGTCTGGTAGATGCGGACCTAGAGTAGAAGCAAGTGCACTCTGGTAAGTGAGGAGCACCTGTTTCCGTGCCAGTTCATCTACACCAATTTGTGGTTGACGACAAAGTGGTCTCCCACCAAAGCGCAGAGTGAATTCGGCACATACTAGTCCATGATTGGAATCCACGCAGGTACTCTAGATTGACTTGGATTCTTGGAAGCAGCCGCATTGGCGATAACCGACGGCCGTATGGTTTTGGTGAAGCTGGCTTCTCTGCAGTTGCTTGATGTAGACATTGCGATAGTGGTGCCGATTCCTTCAAGGCGTACTTTCTCACTCTGTGGGAAATCTAAATGGCTATACTCTATTGCCAGGAGTCGGTACAGTGTTCGTTGGCTCATATGTAGGGTTAACCTGTTGGCGTTTTTCACTTTTCTAGGGTCGCCGAATAGTCCTTCCTGCGCCGACTTGATAGTATCAGGGGTTCACGTACTGAGCGATCGGTTCATCGACGGTCTTGCACATGAAAATCAATTTCAGGTGACACGTTTCTAATTGGATGGATATCATCTAATTGTTATATGTCGCATGAAAATTGTATTCATCGGTTGCGACTGTCGAGAAGAGCAAGGTAGGCAACGCCGATTCGTGGGGATTCCTTGTAAGGAGAAGCCGTGTGGTCAATCTCATGCTGTGAAGGGGGAACTCAACACGTTTCTTTGCAGTAGCAAATCGGCGCAGACAGCGCCCGAATCGTTCTCCATCCGTTATGTTGGTCAAGTAAGCCCTTCGTCAGACAACGTGTTACTAACGTGAGCATCTCGCGACTGGCAAATGGTATTGCAACATTAATTTAACTACAGCTAACTTGCAACGGTAGGCGAAAGAATTTCCAATATCTATGAATCCAAACAAACGCACAGGTCGTCCGACATTTCTTATTGGAACTTGGAAGCTTGGTCTCAGCTTTCACGACTTTCCGGTCTCCCCGTTTCAAATCCCATGTCTCCTCTTATTAGTGTTCATCAGTTGTGCTTTCCACTGTTGGAAATTCGAACTTCTATTTCCATCTAGTGACCGTGTGTTGATGACACTTCTTAAATGGTCCCTTAGAATGTGTACTGTTGATTAGTCATTAGCGCTCCGTAGTAGCTAAGCCTGAAAAGTGGGGGCTGATAAGGTTTGTCAGTATAATGTCACTAGCAATGAGTGAGAAAGATGCAGTTTTAGGAAAATGTAGTGCTTCCTCTGTAAATGATACCCTCGGGCAAAGACGAAAGTGTTCTTAATTTGAGATTTATGCGAGGGGACACCGATTCGTCCAATTCTTGTACTTCAGTTGTAAACAATCCAACTAAACAGACATTTAATTCTGTGATCCCTTGGACAACACTGCGGACTTTCAACTACAGTTCACAATGATGTGAAAGATTTTGAACAAACACTGTTTGCCGGAAAAGGAAGTCAAGAGGTGGGTTACACTCACATCTGCAATCAACCTTGGGGCCAGGTGCCTTGTTAATTTTCCCTCATCTCCAACGAGACGTCTGTTCAGTGTTTTTTTTTGCGAAATCGCATAGTCCATATTGATCTGCCGTTGCTTCTACTAGTATTCCTGCACAAGCCTACTCACCTTGTCTCCTCTGCTATCTTCAACACCTTGGAAACACTACACCTACAAATGTTTCCCCATCGGTTTCAGTGTCCTTCTTCCGTCCGGTATTCACCTATGCAGGTAACTTCGTTGTCTTAAAAAATCTGCAACCGCTAATGATCCATCGGTCAGTTCACATGATTTCCAACCGATCTTAAATTGAATCAACGATCCGCAGAGCGGAGCCCACGACTTAAGGGTTTGAACAATCAGTTTCGGCTAAAAGTAGCAAGCAAACAATGAAAGCTGAATACAGAGGACTCTGGCCAGCCGGCAGGCGTACTACCATTTAGTTAGGTTAACTGTTATCACAGTCTGGCCCGACACGTTCTTTGTGACGGGGAAATCCTACGCACAATACATAAATCCCTGTTCTTTCCAGAAATTCTTCTGGTTGCCATAAGACCGTAATGGAAGTCGTGCGGTCCCCGTGGTAAATGGTGAGATAGATCTATGGTCCGAAGGATATGCGCATAAAATGAGATGGTATCAAACTACAGTGATGATTCGTAGACAGCCTTTGGATGACTCGATTTTCCATTCACGAGAGGTTGCAGAAATGAGAGGACTTCCACGGTTTCATCATATACGGAAAAAACAAAAACAGTACAAGTCAGTGTGGCAACATTGTTCGAACAGTTCAACAGGATAGTACCTTGTCCGACTCTCACCACTGAAGTGAGTACAACAATGGGAACAACGACAACGCGTTGGCCCAGTGTGTCGTTATCGACCCTGAGAATTTGAGTGTACAACGAAAGGCACATCAAACTAGCAAGGAACTGGGTGAATAACTTTGGTTCCGAAGCGGAAATAACAAGTAAACAGGAGAGCAAAAATATTCAATGTAATTATCAAGACGTTATTATAGTCGCTACAAAACTCATACTTACTTATCACCGAAAGAATTGACCACACCTTCGTGGCATACGAGAGACTGACAAAGTGCCTCTTGAGTGATGTTTACTAACAGTCATTCCCCTCCTCCAGAAAGGTTTCAAAGCATTCTGTGATAACCATAGAGTACGGGTAGGCTTTCCACTTGCTCATGACCATCCTTTCACTTTACTACGCACTACAACATTGGCACTCCCTTTCCTCAACCAACGGTCGTGATGTTTTCGAACCAAAAAGCCGCTTCCAAATCGTCCACCCGACGGGCTTCTTTGGAGCTGTCCCCATCTTAAGTGTGTTCCAGTGAAAAATGTCAATTCACTAAAGTCGCTATATGTTCACTCTGAGTGCAAAGTGCACGTCAGTGGTAGCTATCTCAAGCGCTCGCCATTTCACTCGGTGTTCGATTGGGATGTCCGATCTCTCTTCCTCTTCAACCACTTGATGGATGATGTTCTGGTAAGAGTACTGGGAGGTTTTGAAGATATCAGAGCGGAGCTTTTACCAGGCAGTAGACTGGTAGACATCGAGTATGCAGGCAATGTTGCTTTACTTATTTTCCTTGCAAAACTCAGGTGAAAGAAATTTAACTGGTTTGTATGTTGTGGGTTCTGTCCCATCAACGTGTGACGTGTTGCAAAGTTTGGTTGGCCTTAACCTCATCTTTGTTGTTGTAGACGGGCCGCTCGAGATCGTTGATTGCTTCACCCACTTGGATAGTGGCATCTCATCAGTCTGTATTGTTTTTGGTGGGGCGACCATGAGGGCAACAAAAGCACGTAGTGTCTTTACTGATTTTCCTCAGTCGTGACCTCTCAAAGACGTCCGCTTATTGATTAAAGGGACAGCTCACAGTGCGTATGTGCGTTAGCTTTTGTTATCCGAATCAGAGAGGTGATCCGTTTGAGCGGCAGGTGCTCATAAGCTATAGGTGTTCGGCGGCCGTTATTTTCGCCAGTTCAGTTGTATCAAGTGGTCTAGTTGCATGAGCAACACGACAATCCGTCAGCACGTATTTTTGAGGTGTACAAATTCGCGGCGGCTAACTGAAGTAACATGACTATACGGTCTGTGCCGGTGGAGCTTCTGTTCGGTTACACATTGTTCCAAGTAGCTTTTAGTTGTTAGGTACGATCACTAAACTACCTGGTGATTACGTGGTCGCGGGCTGTAGAAGCCTTAATCAGTGTTGAACAAGGTTGGTGGGTGCTGCCTGCCAGCTTAGAGGTGCTCGATCATTCACATCGCTGGTTGTAAACTATTGGATGTGACAGCCTGTCACAGTTACTGTTGGCCTGTGCAATCGTTGAATATAACTTTCCATTGATTTTCATTTCCCACGTTTGTATTTGCTTATGAACCTGTCATTTGGTAGGCTGTTGACTCAAAAGTGAGTATGTGTGTACTCCATTTTTTCGGAATGTGAATAGCAGGCCGACAGGTTGCACGACATCGTTTTGACCATGCTATAGATGGTCTATGTTCTTGTCATCTTCCGGACGGTACAGCCTTACACTTCACCACCAACAGACGTTATGAGCTTTAACGATATCGACACATTTGGGAACCGTTTGGTCGCCGCATTTTGTCAAGGGGATTTTTTGCACGGGTTAGAGGCATGTGTGCTGGAACCGTTCGTGGGAGGTTATCTTACTTGCTTTATCCGATGTGATGATAAACAAGAGTAC
>QNGE01006226.1:20066-33932 GCA_008508345.1 Paragonimus westermani | reverse complement strand
ATCTTACTGATGTCAAGACTGTCCGTTTTTCCACTGAACACTGCACTGTTCCCTGCTGACGACTCCATCCTGGCAAGACTAACAGCTCGCTCGGCAAGCACTGTATCACGGATGCGATTATCTATTATTCCGGCGATGTGTTGTTGGGTCACCATAACACCTTCGAGCTCATTCATTGGGATACTCGGATAATCACGTGATCGGACAGCTCGGGTAAGACGGGGTATAAACTGCTCCAACGGTTCCAGAGCATCCTGTTTCAAATGGCAAAACTCGAACTTTTCTGTGAATAGGTTCGTTCTGCATCCCCGTTCTCGGTCAGGTGTAGCGAGGGCATCGATTAGCGAAATTTTTGACTGCAAGACAAGTGGGTTGAAGTGACGTTGTCCTTCACTGCCCAGCAAATGACGAAACAGCTTTAACTTCGGTTTTCACTGTAACTAGCATCAGTCGGTAGCAAATCCAAGTAATTTGTAAATGTGGTTTTCCACTGTGTCCACGCGCTTTCGGTTGGCTGTATGGCAGCATCACGCCAATAGAATTCAGGAGGTTGCAGATTAGAAGCCATCGGACAGGTTCGTTTAACGTGACGCCAGTGATGTATCTCTATTCGGGTTCAATCAGCGGTAAGCCTTACGGACAATAACAACGGTAGGGAGAACACGTGACTCAGTAGAAGTGCCACATTTACAAGCGGTAGCGTCGTTTTGGGTGTGTGGACGACTGAGGCGTTGGTCGATGAAGGCGCGGCCAATCAGAACGCAGCTCGAGTCCTGGCAGGAGTGTGGGGAAAACAGGCGGCCTTGACGCGGATACAACAAACAGTTACAAGCGAAATTCTCCAGTCAAAATCACTCGGTGATATCATAGCTCATTAGCGCGCCAATCAAGTGGACTACGCACGAAAACGTGCTGTAGCCAAGACGCTGTATTGTCAACTTGGAACGTTTGTTCGTCTGTAACCAGTCACACTGAACAACATTTGAAGGATTTGCGAGCTACGAAGTATAACCATTGTTGCAACCAAAATTGACCTTGTTGAAGATACAGCAGCAGATAAGTGAAGCACACCCCGCAGAGACTCGCACTGAAATGCAACAGAGCCCTGACGAGGTATCCACATTCAAAATTTGGTCATGCCGGAACTTCAGCGCACAAGGAAGAAGAACAATCAGTTTTCGTAGCAGATTCATATTCCTGGTCGGTTGTAGGACATTTGTGAATAATATGTTGTGGACATCGTCCACAATTGTCCACAGCTCTTGAGATATCATTGACGTTCCAGATAACCTCTGTCGAGAAGTAACACTATGCTCGAGGTTCGCAATTGTTAGAACCTGTCAGTAAAAAATATCTTTGCTACGGCTGGGTTTCAAACTCCGACCACACTTTCATAAGGCAACCGTGTCGAACATCGCGTCATTGACCTCAAGTTAGACACAACCGATACCGCAACCAAATGTTCAGTGGTGCTTGTTTATGAGTGATGCTCAGTTTTGAATATGACAGTTCAATACCGTCCAATGTGAGGTCGATTAAGCAATGGTGAAAATCTGACTGCAGTTCAAATTCCAGTTGTGACAAGGATATGCGTTGGTGAAAAACTGTAACAAGTGTGGTGTTTCTTTTTGACAGGGGCTGTCAGAAACGTTTATGCGAATGCGGAAGCTGCGATCCATTGTAGATGACTTTAAGATTATAAGAGAAACCAAAATCTCCAACTACTCATCA
Organism: Paragonimus westermani; assembly: GCA_008508345.1. Taxonomy (NCBI): domain Eukaryota; kingdom Metazoa; phylum Platyhelminthes; class Trematoda; order Plagiorchiida; family Troglotrematidae; genus Paragonimus; species Paragonimus westermani. Next base: position 32,201 of record QNGE01006226.1, on the reverse strand, counting down.
GCGATGTATTGTATTCAAACGCTCCATCACTTTCATTTTGGAGCAACGTTTGGATTGATTGACTACCACCGGAGAAGACAAGGTAACTGCCCTGCTTGCTACTGTCGGTCACGTCACAGTTCGAACTTCTGTTAATGTTGAAAGTGAAGAAATCATTAATGTGATTGTGAGCTACTCGGACTACTGATGAATGTCAAGGAAGTTCGTTGGTGTAAATAAAGCATCTCTCAAACATGATCACACTTTTCGTAATCCTCGTAAGCTTTTCAGCCGGTTTCTTTCAAAAAGGCACTATAGTAGACTTTCACACTCATTAGAACTTATTGGTAATCCAGTGGTCAGTAGGTAACCTCAAGAAGCCGGGACGGGAGTTCTACTCTCAGCTGTGACAAAAACACCCTCTGGTGACAAGCTTTAACAAGAAGGATTCTCGACTCTAGTTATCCTTCTCGACAGCGGCTGGCTGAAAAGTCTATGGGAATACAAAATGTACAGATATTTATCGATGTTGTTCAAACTACACATATGTAAGAGTTTCATATCAGAGTTTTTTGATAACTATTAAAGTAACCGAAGGTAAGTGTTGTTATTCGCCGCTTACCCGCATGAGCACGAATAAAGTGGACTAGCGCCTAACACTGAGTGAAAATCATTTAAAACACTGAGTTCCCTTTATCGGTTTCTCCAGAACAGAGAGACGAGATATATCACCAGATGTTAACATTTCGATTTACTCTCAGCAGTAACCAACGTAAAGCCAGCAACAACAGTTGAACGACTTTCCACATGCTAGTAGTGCAGCCAGTTCCACGGCAAGAATACTGATTACGTCAGCGCTTTGTGTGTACACAAAACTGGCCGATGTTTTTTTGATTAGCATTGCCTCACTAATCGCTAACAGTTTGGGGTTGCGATTATGTAACAGTAGCTTGAACGATTTGACCAGGTCAACTAGGTGACCGGTGGCAAAGATGTGTTTGGCGATCGATGAGGCTGGGATCCTCGAGCTTTAAGAGTCGTCAAGTCGTTTTGTGATATTACAGTTGATAACCGCTAAGGAATGCTACTCGCCATATGCTGATGCAAGCGCCGATCTGTCTTGCCTGTGTAGACGTCATTGTAACTACAACTGAACTGGTATATTATGTGGGAGACAGATTGATCGTTTGAGTGTGTATCACCGATATGGAGAGCCAACCCCTTAGTGCTTAACAAGACGCGCAGCTGGGTAGGTGCGTTGCAATGCCGAAGTCAATTAGTGACTGGTGTTGCTGGTCAGGCGGTCACCCTTGAGTTGGATTTCCAGAAATATGTTATTTTTCTCTGCACTGCAGCTTGCCATGTCTGGTTCTTTATTCTTACTGTGGATGCCCACATACTTTTTGGGATAACCGTTATCCACCAGCGTTTCCTTAATAAAATCTTCTTCTCTCTTCAACCGATCTGCAGTGCAAATCATTCTGGCTCTGTGAAATAACGTTTTCATTGGCCATCGTTGATCAGCAATAGGTGCGAGGCTGGAAAACTGCAGATACTGTCCACTCACTGTTGGCTTTTGATAAACGGATCGTTGCAATGTACCATTTTGATGTCTGGTCACAAGAAGTTCTGAGAACAGCCAGAAATAATTAACCTTCACTGCATAAGATGCAGTGGAGTTTATGGGGACGGAGGTCGAACAGTCATAAGATAAAGTAAAATCACATTCGTCAGTAAAAACTAAAATGCCGTCCACCTAACGTTTGTAAAGTGAGACTCCCAAAAGCTTTTCTTGAAATGGCCTTTCAAGCATTTCAAAAGTACATCCGCCAATATGGCATCCAAAGGGTTACCAATAGCTACACCGTTAATTTTTATAATTAGCACCTTCGAACTCAAACGGAATGTGTACCGTACAAGCAAAGAGTCTAGTGCTTCTTTTCGAAAGAGGCTGGCTGGAAAGTCTATCTGAATGCGAACGCTGCGATCAAATGTGAATGGTGGTCAACTTGAAAAAGATAAAATCCTTAAGAAGATCTAACGGAGCATACGCTTCGACTGGGAGTAAAATCACAGAACAATTCGGCAATTTCACTCAGCAGTATGTTACTGGACAGAGTCTACATCGACCGAGTATGCTATCTGTGGACTTACTGAATTGTTCTCCAAAATTTCTGCTAGCTCAAAAGGACTACGAAAACACAATTGAGGGATGAAAATTCACAAAGTGGTTCAAGAATGTTCACTAACAATCGCGCCAGTTTGTCGTATACCGGATGGTTCATCGATAATATCGGTTGTAGTGTAGTGCGGACAGATGTTAGCAACATACTACTCACACCACTATTCAGTAGCAGCTTGGATGGAAGTGATCGCGGGATAATTACGGGAAGGATCATTAGTGAGCAGCATCACGTACAATGGCTTTCGCCACATGAAGGAACTGAGACATGGTGTCCAAAGCGACTGGAGCATCCTCGGACGAGTGTGGTGTGCACATGAGTGTTTCTGTTCGTAGTCCTGATGAGGCACTTAAGTCGTGCATTGGTTTTCCAAAATAAACAACTTGTATGCCATCCGCCTTCTGGGTTCACAACAGTAGTGGGATACTCGTCTTGCGGATTTTTGGTGAACCTCTCATCTTGTTGATTTCACTTTCTTACACTGAAATACCCATGCAACATCAGTAATTGTAGTTTCATCGATGTCTGTTTTTCACTCAGGAAATCGTCATCACGACCGACATCGAATTGGAATTTCCGTGCATTAGAAAAGAACACGTTTTTCTAGGCTGTATAGTCCTCTTTCTTTGTTACGACAACGCCAGATCCTTTGTCTGACTTGAGGAAGACTCGGCCAGCCACCTCTTCAAGCTCCTTGTTGGCACTGTAGTGTTCTGTGTACAACGGCGGACAAAAACTCATGAGAGATATCAAATAACTTTGCACGAAACCAGTCTGCGTTGTCCAATGAGGGCAGAGTAGGATCTTTAAGTTGATCATAACGGTTTTCAAATGGAACCTGGGTTTGTAGTATGTTCACTTGTTTCAGTAACTATGTGCAGTTTGTATGAAAACCTTTTATCCGGCACGACCTACCGACAGATTTATTCAGTCGTTGGCGAAGTTGACGAATGAACTGCGCAGGTGTTCTGAGAATAAGCAGTTCGCAGCTGTGTTAACATAGAGGAGACTAAATTGTGGAAAATTTGATGGGATATAGACTCGAACTGTGGAACTTCCGAACTCTCGGCGTGGCTTCGTATCTCAGCCAGTAGAGCGCTTCCGTCTTTAGGTATCTGACGCTCGTTTAAACACAAAATTAGCTTCAATTTTTCACAGTTGGGTCTCTTTTAAATCAGTTAACCTACCGAACTACTTATGAATTGTTATAACGTTGAAACATTTAAAACGCACGCTTAAACCATGGAAACTCGAAATAGAAAACAAACTAAATAAACCGTCAGTAAAAAACCTGTTGGATGTCACACACTACTGTATACACGAAAAGGCCACATGTTGGCCCCACACTCCTGCCAGGACTCGAGCTGCGTTCTGATTGGCCGCGCCTTCATCGACCAACGCCTCAGTCGTCCACACACCCAAAACGACGCTACCGCTTGTAAATGTGGCACTTCTACTGAGTCACGTGTTCTCCCTACCGTTGTTATTGTCCGTAAGGCTTACCGCTGATTGAACCCGAATAGAGATACATCACTGGCGTCACGTTAAACGAACCTGTCCGATGGCTTCTAATCTGCAACCTCCTGAATTCTATTGGCGTGATGCTGCCATACAGCCAACCGAAAGCGCGTGGACACAGTGGAAAACCACATTTACAAATTACTTGGATTTGCTACCGACTGATGCTAGTTACAGTGAAAACCGAAGTTAAAGCTGTTTCGTCATTTGCTGGGCANGACCAGAGCGTCGCCTCCTGGTCCAAGCCGGGCGCCCTTGAACCGCCTCATCGCCTTCTGACAGTCGGCAGGGGTGTCGAACCCGGCGATCAGCGCCTCCTTCGTGGCGGCCCACTCCAGCTTCGCAGGGCCACTTTGCGCCGCATCCAGCACCGCCTTCGCCCTGCCCTTGAGCAGCATCCGCAGGGCCGCCAGCTTCGCCCGGTCCGCCTTCACTCCGACCGCCTCTGCCACGTCTTCGAATTCCTCCAGGAAACTCCGAACATTCCCATCCTCAAACGGCTGTGGCCACGGGGTCTTCATCCTCGTATCCTGGTCACGGCACCAATTGTTGTGAATCCGGAAGGCGGATGACACGGAGGTTGCTTTATTGGAGAAACCAATTCACCACTTAAGCGTCTCAACGGGACTAGGAACGAAAACACTCATTTGCACACCGCACTGTTCTGAGGATACTCCAGTCGCTTTAGACACCATGTCTCATTTCCGTCATGTGGCGAAAGCCATTGTACGTGATTCTGCCACTAACAGTCCTTCTCATATGTCTCCCGTATTTATCCCGCGATCATTTCGATCAAAGCGGCTACCGAATATTGATGTGAGGAGTATGGTGCGAACGTCTGTCCTCACTACACTACGACCTACTTGACTTGCAGTCAAAAATGTCGCTAAACGATGCCCTCGCTACACCTGACCGAGAATGGGGATGCAGAACGAACCGCTGAAACAGTTTACACCGCGTTAAATGGCGCAAGTGAGATAAACTACTCCTGATGATGACGCGCCATTGTTATTGACGAAAAGCATGTATGCAGTAAGAATCCTACTGCTACTGAAAAGCAACAGCACGTGTTTTCAGAGCTCAAGTTCTCTCCACCGCACACTCGAACGGAGTTCGATTGTACATATCCGTAAGCACAGCTGCACCGGATTCCTTTGTCCAAACAAGAGTTAGTGACTGTTGTGATACGGAAAAGCAACAGCACGTGTTTTCAGAGCTCAAGTTCTCTCCACCGCACACTCGAACGGAGTTCGATTGTACATATCCGTAAGCACAGCTGCCCCCGATTCCTTTGTCCAAACAAGAGTTAGTGACTGTTGTGATAGGGAAAGTCGGTTCAAACGGCTCGGTGGAACGAATTGATGGTTCTAAACGAATTCACCCCATGGTCACGATGCTACAAAAGGGCGGTACGATACAAATATACGGTGACTGGAAGGTCGCAAATGGGCAAGCTGTGGTGGTTACACTCACACTCCAGACGGCCGATGAGCTACAGGCCAAGATGTCTGACACTCAGTTTTTCTCAGTCTGATTTTAATAAAGCACAGTTCTACATGCTGTTAACGCCAGCCGCAGGAGTGCGTTTGTGTGGGCGTGCACACACGACCACTGCGTGAACACGGTGCGTTGCGGGTTAGTACGGCCTGCTTTGAAGTCTGCATCACGGTCTAGCGTTCACCTTGACCAACTGGCAATTCGAGTGGCACGAGTATGTTGACGTCGGCACGTCGAAAGTTTCCACATGGACTTCTAATTTTAATTTTAGGGTGAACATGTAATATTATGAGCAGTAGTGGTAACTGGGATTGAGATACACATTGTGCACGACAAGGTTACCTAGGACAGGGGTGGACAAGCCATAAGATGAAATGTCCGTTTAAATACAATGAAGGCGATATAGACGTAAATAGTTGTAATTACTTAGGAATGTCTACTGCCACAAGTCGTAAATTTCAATCCAGCGAACGTGAACTCCTTTGTTCAGTACTTCCTCAATACGCAGTTTCACTTGAAAATTATATGGACGAATCAGTGATGAGAACTAATCATGGCCTGGAAGGTATTTGAACCGATGAGTGCCGTAGCTTGATGGACAAGAGCTGACGCTACTTTTGGTCACATGTGTGACTATTCAAAGGCCACGACGGTTGTAGTGCTCAAAAAAGTTGTTTTTCTTCAATACGCCTATCGCCTGTTCTTTTTAAACAGTGGTAACGTTTAAATGAAGTTATAGTTGAATACACTCATGAAATACTGAATGGCTGGCTACAGTTCTGACCAGTCCTTCTCGTCTGAGCTCCTGGAAACAATATTGCAACCTATGTTACTTTCCCGGTAAATGTTTTACGTATATTGACGTAAGACTGCAACGGTGAAGTAAGATGAATAACCTAGCCACTCCAATCTATCGATCTGATGATTTTTACCAAATGAGTAGACTCAGACAGTAGTGGAGTGGGACTAGCAGAAAATCTCACAGAAGTTCATAGACTACACTGGGAAATAGGTAAGTACTCACTCACAAGGATTTCTTGTTTAACGAGAAACTGGACAAACGCTGACAGCATCGTCACCATGAAGCGGACTAAATATGAACATTGTTACTCTCACTTTCTGGTAATGCCATAGACGCATACACGGCGCTTGAGAACAGATGTAACCGATCATGTCATAACGCTTCGTGGAGCTTAGTAAAAACATGCATAAAAATGTCATGGTGAAAAAAATGGTCTCGTTTATCTTTTGTCCGACGGTGTGCAGGATAACAAGCCCAGTTAATCGAAATCAGGAAAAGCTTTTATGTCTGTTCAACAACCGATAAGTCGAGGAATAAAGAATAACTATCAGAAACGAGTAACCTGGTTGTTCAATACAGGAAGAGGAGTGCAGTGTACAAAAATACAGCGGAGGGAGATTGAAAGCTGCATTCTCTCCATGTCTGATTTTGGTTAAGTTGTTCGAACTTTGAGTCGGAATTGACTAAAAAATGGGAAAAGACAACAAAAGGATTAACATACATTTATTGCGGCCAGTAAAATTAAGCTGTATCAATAAATCCCCTTGTTTTTAGAGCGTTTCGCATGGAGTACTCGCATGCGTTTGCGTAAGGATGTGTTTGTGAGCACGTTCTTTACATCTGTAACGTATTGTATGTGTTTTAGGGTCGTTTTGAAGGGCCAGTGATAGTTTCTTTTTTCCATACGTCATGGAGTAAACTTATGAGATAAAGTATCCGGTATAACCCGCAATTTAGATGTAGATGGGGAGAGTAACGATCTCAGATCTCCCATACTACCATAGATGTGGGAAGTGACCACATCATTTATCAACTCGGGGAGGAATAAACTGCTGCTCTATCGTCTTTACAGTGCTTCTTCCTGTTTATCATCAACCAGGCTAAAAAGATAATTTGATCAGAAACACCAGCAGTATTGCAGAACAACACTAAGTGCAGACGGATTGTTCGTCGTTTACAACTGTACGTTGCAGTGGGCTTGCCCGAATTACCAACACATCCGTTATGGTTATGGTCGAGAATAATGGCTAGTTCCTTGCCTTCCTCCGCAGCTAACCAACTGCATCCCTGAACAAAGTGCCGATCGAGGTTGTATTCTCATTCTTTTTCAAATAGTGAAACACTAGTAGGATGATGCTTGTGGAAACGATTGGTAAGAAATAATGCTCCGTTCTTAGTCTGCACCAACTTCGTTCTTCTCGTTCTACCCATCGTAGCCCCTGATCGTAGTGGTATAGTGTAGAAAAGTTGGCACACGTTATCTGCTGTCTCTGAGATCCTCTTTCAAATACAATCTCACTCGCATGCTTTTGTTATTTCCAGCTGCCTTCAAGATACAAACCCATATTTCCGATTTCTATTTCATCTAGAATTTGAATCCACACTTATCGGGCCTTATCAATTAAATATGATCGGAAAGATCAAGGGTTTCTAAACAGGTTCAGTTGCCCATCGGCTAATCTAAAGTTTGATCAGGCCAATTTTGACCCACACATAACGACTGTGAAAAGCACTTATCAAGATACCTCTAGTGGTCCAGTCAGTCCTTTCATATTCCACTTAAGTTTTTCTGCAGAATAAAACAAATGGAAACCTTACCACATTAAAATAAAATTTTCAAATATGTTGAATAACCATGCTGGAACAGAGTTCAACACATTTCGATGACACAGGTATCACGGCGATTCCATCTAGACTTCCCATATAGGAACTCACTCTGACAGACCGACACAGGGGAACACGGCTGGATTGAACAGTTAGGCTCAGCACTTATGAGTGGGTTTTCATGTAACACGATGCTGAGTACGACATAGATGAACGAACCAAAACTTAAATTGCTCATTAAGGGAAAACTATACATGCGGAGTGCGTATGGCCATACATTCGCGAAACGGCTCACAGACACACTTGTCGCAAAGTGCTTTCACAATTCTGTGCTTTGGCTCACTGTAGAGCGGAACACTTTATGTTTGCGAGACAAGGTGGACGGTGAATCAGCCTTCACTTTGAGCGTGCTCATGGAAACTCATCATTTACAAAAACCGATGTCATTCGTTTCTCCGAGGTGCGATAAGCCAATAAAAATCGCTGGAACTACTTTATTGAAATACACCTGAACAAGTCGACACATACTGAACACACAGATACGCCCATCAGGAAGGTTTCCGTGACCTTTCGTACACATGAGGCCAACTCCCCGAAAGTTAACTGATCAGACAAGACGCGGATAAAGCAAATGAATGATCGATCGTCGAAACTGCATTCAAAGTTCAATCGGCCTGACCCCGTCAACCCAACCCAGATAGAATGACTCACATCGTGCAATGCGGGTTTACGGAATCATGTTTCTACATAGTGGTGCATGAGTAGTCGGGGATTTGGTTTATTTTCAAGTTGAACATCACCCACATTTGATCGCAGCGTTCGCAGTCAGGTAGACTTTGCAGCCAGTCAGTTTCAGAAAGAAGCACTAGAGTAGTGAGGAGATACGGTCGCACCATACTACTCACACCACTATTCAGTAGCAGCGGATCGAGATGATCGCGGATCGAGATGATCGCGTGATAAATACAGCAGAGATACGGGATGGATCGATGGAGGGCAGAATGACACATAATGGCTTTCGCTACACGACAGAACTGATACATGGTGTCTAAAGCGACTGGAGTATCCTCAGAAGAGTATGGTGTGCAACTGAGTGTTTCCGTTTCTAGTCGTGTTCATACACTTAAGGAGTGTGTTGGTTTCTCCAATAAAGTAACCTCTGTGTCATCTGCCTTCCCGGCTCACAACACTAGGCTCGAGTTTTGCTCCCATTAGAGCTCGTCAGTAGTGCATATGCTTGCTGGCACGGCCGGGATTTGAACTCGTGCCACGATTTTTGTGAGGCAGCCGTGTTGTCCAATGCACCATTCACTTCACATTAGGCACGACCGAATTATCGAATCTGAACGCTCAACCACTTTCGACTACTCACCAGTAATGTCAAATACCGCGTGGCAAGTTTAATGAGATCAGTGATTTCCACCTGTGTTGGAATTCTTAATCGCGGGGTTATCGATTGGAGTTAACAGGACAGTTACTGTGTCTCCTCTCGAGACGATCGGCAACCTGATCATCGCACACAAGCGAAAGTGGTTGAGCGTTCACATTTGATAATTCGGTCGTGCCTGATGTGAGGTGAATGGCGCAGTGGTCAGCACGGTTGCCTGGCCGGAGTTTAAATCTCGGCAGTAGTTAGAGCATGTTTAATTCCCAGTGCCGTTTTAACGTTGCGCAGTGACGATTATGACGAAGTGCTGATGCTTTCGGTAGACCATTAGTATGTGGCGTGCAGGAGAAGCTGATTTCGGTTAAAAAAGCACCAAATGTTGCCCAAACAACAACAACAACAAGTTTACTATAACATGGTGGGTCCAAACATCCACGTTGAAACGGTTTACCTAAAATAACCCCCGAGAAAAATTCCATCTGAGAGCAACGAAATCGAATTCCACCTCCACGCTGCGTGCATACAGTGAATAACGGGCACACTTACGTATAATACGACTACACTTAAACAGCACTTTACACGCTCGCTTATCGTAAGATACTGTGTAATACATGTGCCTTTTCTTGAATGGGTGTCATTTTATGGCCGTGTGATTGACAGTTTGCCTAAACTTTGAATGCACTTCTGATGATCGATCACTTATATTTGTTTGGTTTGTAAATTATGGAGGAAAGATAAATTTGGCTTTGTCTACCTCTATCGCTGATGTCTGTCAAGTTCTTGATTCCCGAATCCGGTGTTCAGAGTGCTTTCGACGGAAATGAACCATTGTTCGTTGTCAGAAAGAAGGAGTGCCTCGCGTGCGCAACCCATCAGTTAAGCCCTAGTTTTATTGTGGCCTAGAGGGATAATGTGAACATCCAACGCTGCATTTTGTCGAAAGCACACTTTTGACTCTCCAAATATTTCTTTACTTTATGCGCCGTTTAGCTGTTGCTGCCATCGTTCACCGTAGCCTGAATCACACAGGCGCTGGAATACTGGAAACGGAAAATGGTGTTCAACAGTCTGGCTGCTATACCCTCATAATCCAATCGCGTGAACCAGGCTTGTGCCCAAGGAGGTCATTTGTCCTATTACCACAAGCCTGCATCAAATAAAGGTATCATATTTAGGGCTGAAACATACGTGTGTGAAACAAGTTCACTCGAAGCTAATATGAAAAGACAACCTAACAGTGGCATATGCTACGATCTTGGTTCAAAGTGATTCCGCGGAATCTTATCAAGAAATGAGAAATACAAAGTATGCGAAAAATCGTCATCTATGGAGGGTTTACTATCCAGCCACAGAAAAATCCACGAGCACTACCAACGTAGTGCCAAATTAATTAGCAGTTCTTTTAGCACACAACGGTGGATTAGATCATTTACTAGTAATTGCCTGGGCAAAGTGGAGTAAGCATTTATTCCGGTGCATGAAAGTGACAGATAGTGCCGACGGACCGCTAATGTCGTGATTTGTCTCGATGACGTGACGCGCGATGGATGAAACCGGTCTTTTGGGGGTGACCTACGGCCTCATCCACGCAAATTCCAGCTGGTTGACTGGCGCGGTTGTATACCCACCTAGGCGTATGCTCTGACATCCTGCCTCTGTCACGTAGCGTAAAATGATGGGAGAGATAGGTCGTCCTTGATCGCGGACGTTGGCTATTATTGCCGGAACTGATATCTACTGTGATCGGGCATATAACTCGTTTAACAGGGGAAATTAACCGAATTTCCGAGAGTAAACAAACATCATCACCCTTGAAAGGAAGTCGAATGAATGTAGCATTTGGCTGAGCTAGGTGAACTGGCCGTCTATCGACTCGTGGTTTGTTGAATCCTCTTTTACTCCACTGTGTGTGTTTGCCCCTATTGTATCTTCAACATGGCGATATTGTTCGTCGATTGTATCAGTCGTGTAAATTTTCTTAGCTCGGTAGAATGAGGCTTTCACTAAACTCTGTTTGTGTTGAACTGGGACAAAAGTATCTCATTGTCCAGTGGAATTTCAAATAACCGAGCCTCTTACAGTGCTGTCCGCTCTGCGCTGGATCGGTACTCCTGGAAATGACAGACAGTGATCCGTTTCTAACTCAGCCGTAAATCGTAGATCCTCATGACTGTAATTATGTTTCTTCATCAGTGAATCGAACCCTCGGGGGTTGTTGACGATCACGATAATGTCGTCCATACATCACCGATAAACTGTGCTAGTTGCAAGGTGTGGATCTACATTACTTTGTACATGGACGAAAAAATTCTCACGGGGGGTTGGACCCAGAAAACTTCCCACAGCCACTCAATCGATCTGTGTGAAAGTTCCCCCTGAAATTTAGGGCTTAAACTGTCCCAGAATAATAGTAGTTTGAGCGACCAACTGATGATTTTAATTTTCAACATGGGAGAGGAACAAGGGACAGTCTAGAGTTACCGAGGGACAGGCATAATCGGGGAGAAGGGATTATCAATTGTCCCCACACTGCCAAGATTACTAATTTATCTAACTCTTACCTAAGGAGCGTGGCATGCCGGAGTGGCTTTAGATCATAATTCGCGAAGTTGTCTTCAAAATAAACGATATAGTAGTAATAGTAGTAGTAGTAGTCGGCGCGCTGAACCACCTCCTCGTGGTGCCGACTGGGCAGTCTGGGTGCTAACCTTGACTGGCTAAGCGTTCAGCAACTCCAGATAGGGCCAACCACTCTACCTGGTTTCAAAGTACTGGTTACTATCGATCAAAACAATGAACTTACCGCCAGCACCTCCGTGCAGGCTTCTACCAGTACACAGGATAGGCGAGCGGAGTACGCCTGTTCAGAATGTGGCCGAATTTGCAAGTCGAACGCTGGCTTGTCGGCGCATACTCGTATGCATCGACGCAGGAATGATCGAGTG